>BHFT01001038.1:0-15613 GCA_004320025.1 Laticauda laticaudata | reverse complement strand
GATACATCCCATATACGAATGTTTTTTCCGTTGTAATGCTTTATATGCGAGCTTCATCCGCTTTCATCCTCTCTACATCCGTGCTACTAACGCTGTGTATACGTTCCACGTCCGTTTCACTTCCTCCCTGTTTCCGTTTTCCGCTGGAGCGGATTTGAGCTGCGTGGATGCCCAGCGGATGCCGAGCGGATGCCGAGCGGATGCCGAGTGGATGCAGCAGACTCGTAACGGATGATGACGGACATATAATGGATGTTCCTCGTATGCATAGCGGATGTAGAACGGATGCGGCGGAAAGTTCATCCGCTCAAAAAGTTTTGTACAGCTCAAAACTTTTTGAGCGGATGAAAAAGTAGTAGACAGATGCTGGATGGATAGAGAGGATGAATCACGTATGCATTGAATACACAATGGATACATCGCGTTTTCCAACAGATGGCAAGCATTTCTCTCCGATTTACATCCTCTTTGCATCCATTGGTGCAGTGTGACATGGGCTTTCGAGAAGTATGCAATCGGTGCTTCTCTCCTGTCTGGTAGAGTGTGGCTCAGTATAGTTCCGATGCCGAATGGAGAGGCGTCGCAGGTCACCGTTAGTGATAGGGTTTCGCTGTATTGGAGGAGGACTTATTCTGATGTGAGGAATTCTTTTATTTCCGGAAGGCGGCCTCCTTTCACTTGCCCGAGGACCAGGTGGACGTCTTGTTGAGTAATCTATGCAGAGGTTATGCTTTCGTTGCCTTTTGTGGCAAAAAGACATTGTAAAAATTAATTAGCCCCAGAAAGGCTTGTAATTCTGCCTTATTTTGAGGTCTTGGGGCTTTCTTTATTGCTTTAATCTTTTTTGGGGTGGGGTGGATTCCGTCTTTATCCACAAAGTATCCCAGGAACTCAACTTTTTCTGTGCATAGCTGGCACTTTTCTTCTTTAACTTTTAGTTCTGCATTTTTAAATTTCTGCAGGACTTCCCTGAGTCAGCTTCCCAATTGTCTTTTGTCTTTGGTTGCGACCAAGACATCATCAAAATATGGCACAACTCCTTTAATGCCTTGCAGTAACCGTTCCATTAAGCTCTGGAACACCCCTGGTGCCACGCTGACTCCGAATTGAAGTCTTTTGCATAGGAAAGCCCCCCTGTGGGTCACAATACTTTGTGCTTCTGCAGTCTTGGCGTCGACTGGCAGCTGTTGGTATGCCTGTGCCAGGTCGAGCTTCGCGAAGACTTTTCCTCCCTTGAGTGAGTGTAGGAGGTGCTGTACCACCGGAACTGGGTATGCACTCTGTTGAAGTGCATTATTTAGGGTTGCTTTGTAGTCCCCACAAATTCTTACTGACCCGTCTGGTTTTATTGGGGTGACTATGGGGGTCTCCCAGCATGAATAATCTATTGGTTCCAGGACCCCTTGCGCGATGAGCTTGTCTAGTTGCTCATCTATTTTGGGCTTGAGTGCGAAAGGAACTCGTCTTGGTTTAAGACGGATTGGGGCAATGTTGGGGTTCACATTAAATTATATTGGGGACCCCCGGTACTTGCCTAATTGTCCGTTGAACACTTCTTGGAATTCCTTCATGAGTTCCTCCTCCCAGTCAGTTTCCTTGACGTAGTTGATGCCCGTCACCTCGATTCCTAATGGCGCGAACCATTCCAGTCCCAGCAGGTTTGGGTGGTCTCTGTCCACAATTGTTAGTGGGAGTACTTTTCCATGCTTTTTGAACATAACATGGAAATGTCCAATTCCTATTACGGGAATTCTGTTCCCCTGGTAGTCCTTAATAGTTAGTTTCTGGTTATCCAGCTCTCGTTTTTCTAAGCTGGGAACTAACCACTTAATCATGTCCCAGGATACCATGGAGAGGTAGGATCTGGAATCCACTTCCATTCTGCACGGCCTGCCTTCGATGCTGACCTGCACGTGCACTTTTCTTGCGTCAGAGTTGTCTGAGTGGCTGATGGTGACCATTCGGTGGGTTTCTTCACATCGTCGGGTTTTGCTGAGCCACTTGCTTCGATTCTCGTGGCTCCAAGGGTTCTCTGAAAGTTTGTCTTGGTTCCTGGGGGGCGTGTTTTCGCGTCGCCTTGGGCTGTAGTTTCGTTTGTTTCTGCAGACCTTAGTGATGTGTCCCTGTTTCTCACAGTACTGGCAAATGGCTTCTAAGAACTGGCACTCTGAACGGGGATGGTCACCACCGCATCTGGCACACTGGAAACCTGACTTACGACCTCTCCATCAGTCTCGCTCTGCTTGCAATCTGTGGATCTCCTCTTCCTCATCTTCGGTATTGGGGGAAAATTCGACGTCCTTGTGGTGTGCTGTTGTGGCTTTGTGACCAGCCTCAGTTCTTTTCTTGGGAGATGCGTTGGTCTCCGACATTATTTGCCGGTCCTTTGTGTTCATTTGCCGCATCTTGGCCACTGATTTCTTCGTGGCCTTGGCTGCTGTGGCTTCAGCAATGGCTTTGGTAACTGTAATGTCCGCCCGAGCCATTAGCCTGCTCTGGAGTATGGGATCTCTGAGACCGAGGACCACGCAGTCTCTCAAAGCCTCGTCCATGTTAGAGAAACTGCACGCACCTCCGATGTTTCTTAGTGCTGCCACAAAATCCCCGATGCTCTCTCCGTCCTTCTGATCCCAATGGTAGAATTCGTGTCTCCAGATCAGGTTTGGAATGGCCGGGGCGTAGTGGTTTCAAAGTAGCCGGTCTAGGTCTGGCCAAGCCATCTCTTTCACATCTTCTGGCTTGGCCAATGCTTTGGCCATCTTGAATATGGCTGGCCCGCAGTAGGGCAGGAACACAGCTCTCTTTCTGTGGTCGTTTGCATCTTTCAAGTTGTTGCTCTCGAGGAACTTGAGGAATCGATCGATGTATGATTCCCAGTCCTTGGTTGCCTGGTTGAATGGTGTGGGTGGCGAGTTGCTGCCGGCCATCTCATCAGTTGTTCAGCTCGGTTGCCACGTGCCTGACTGGTCTCTTTGTCTCAGTATCCCATCCTCATCGCCAGTGTAGAAGCACGGGAAAAATGAGACACGAGACCAGCGTAACTTCAGCTCTTTATTAAAAGGTATAGATCTGTACTGGACCTGCGAGCCATGGCAGCTCTTCTTATAGAGCTTGCCAGCGGCTCTTACCCAATGACAGACTTCTGAATCTTCCGCGATTGGCTTGGCCAATCGTGGTAGATTCTTTACTGACCAATCACCGTCGTTCTTCCGTCCAATCACAGTGCAGTTCATTTTGACCAATAAGGTGAGGGTATTCCAAGAATGCTAATATGGAACAGCTTCTAGTATGGATTCAACAGAAACTGTTTGTTGGTGATTCTGATATTTAAGAGAAGGTGCAATAATCACTTGAGTCCTGTTATTGTCACTAAAGCATTGAACTTTATTATTAGAAATATAGTGCAGAATTCCTGCTACTGTGTTGGCTAGCAAGGAAAGAAGAGGACAACACATGGACAGGAAGTTAGATTTATAAAAAAATGCTTTTCACCATAGGCTCCTTACCATATTACTGCTGCCATTTATACATAAATGGGGTTTGTGTGTGTGTAATCTCCTGATTTCTTCAAAATGTTGCACATAACTTTGGAATTCCTGGATATTGGTGGATTAGCATCGGTGTTTTGGTACTGGCACCTGATAATGTACTGACTTGTTAATTTCTGATCAGACTTACTTCTGTCCTTTGGATCTTCCAAAGTGCTACATGCAATGAACTCTTCTAAAGTGTTTTTTTGGGGGGTGGGGTGGGGGAGTGGTTGAAAGCATATTTTAAAAATATTTTTCAAAGTTTTTAGAAATACAATTTTAGTAGCCTTTTGTGTCAAAATGTAAAAAGAATCTTGTGGTCCCTTAAAGTTCACAAACCTTTTATTTCATGAGCATTGATGGACCACATTTCATCTGATGCATTAAATTCATCAAGGTCTTTTTGCTTTAATTATCGCTGTTTAAACATTATTCTCGTGAAAATTGGGTCACCTTCATTAAAATATTAGCCTTGACATTATTTTGACATAATATTTTGCTAGCAAATAACTCAATATTTAAAATAAGGCTCCAATTCTCCCTTTAGCTTTCACATGAAAATCTCATTATGCATGTGTATTAGGCACACTATATGTCTTATCTGGGCAATGAATTACATAAGATTTAAGAATAAGGGATCAGAATTAACTCTTGCCACCTTAAGCTGGATTGTACTATGCACAATTATTGTAATTCTATGATATAAATTTTAATTTTTTTATTAAAATGAGATGACATAAGGATATTAACATTTAATTAATGTTTATTTAAATTTATTCACACATACTTATCCTCAGGCTCCATAGCTGCTCTAAAAGTACATGTGATTTAGACTCATGCCTAAAAAAAAAGATTACTCATAGTTATTTTCAGATACTAAAAAGAAATGCTCCACATTACAGTTAATCTTAGTGACTAATGCTCTCCAGCAATGTACAGCCAGAGATTAAGAGCACAGTGGGAAAGTTAAACTTGCAGGAAAACTTTAAAACAATTCTGCAGGCTATAAAAGCTTAATGAAAAATAGACAACCAATTTACCAGTGACAAAAATAGAGACAAACTTAAATTGTCCATGGGTTAAATTAATTGACACATGGTAGGTTCCCCCTTCTCTTAATTTATATGTATGCAAGAAGTCTAGGGAATTCTTCCAAGAATTAGCTTTTTGTTGGTAACACTGCAGAGGAGTCATGTATATCTCAGCACAGTTAAATGGCATGTTCTGTAACCTGTTCTGTTTTAATATCTGCTTTTTTTTTAAATCCACAGTCTCAGATAATCATGGAAACTCTGCCAAATGACTTGCATATTTTTGCATTTACGAACTCTGGAAATAAATCAAATGTGCATCAGACTGCATATTCAAATGCATCACCAAATGCAAATGTTCTCCTTTTATTCAGTGGGATAACAACTGAATGCTTATTTGAATGGACATCCTTAACTGCCTCTCCTAGGCTGTGCTAGTTATCCATGTGTCATTTCTGTCCTTCTGATAAATATTATGTGACAGGGTGTGGGTTGAGTAAAATGTCTATATTAGCAGAATCTCAGTATCTGCACTGGGAGTAGAATCTGCTAAATTAACATTCATACAATGTCATGGAAAATTCCTTAACTGGCAGTGTGCCATCAAAACTGAATCAGTTCATCCTGTAAATCTCTCCCTACTGCTCCTGGAATGCTGTAGCACTTCAAATATAAACTAATAGGGTTGTAGCATTTCATATTCAGTTCCAAAAATGTGACTGGGAGTATGCAAGGGCACAAACATACCATATTCATGCTCCCATGTATTATATTTTTACACATTTTTTCTGGAATAAATCCAAAGCACTATACAGGCCTATCAACCTATTAGAGGCAACTTAATCAAATACTAATTCCCATATAAAGTTTCCAGATATGGCTAACCCAAAGAGAGACATAAGCAATTGCATAATGGCACATTAGCTGGTCATTATGCAATTGCATGTGTTTTTTTAAAATTAGGTTATTTCATTCAATGTGAGTCCATCAAGCCCTTTATTTTTGTTTTCTTGAAATATGCCATAACATAATTACTTTCATCTTCTTTACAGTAGTGAACCTTTTTCTCTTCTCAAGACAGTTTCATAACTTGAGACTACCCAAGCCAAACAGAACACATCAAACTTTATGTGACAGAACAAAAAATAATCATATACCTATGCTACTTGTGTGGAACTACAAGCATAGGCTTTATCAACTACCTGTCAAGCCATGAATAGTGGCTGCATCTAGCATGGTGCATCATAAATTGTATGAACATGCTCAAGGGCAGTATGAACAATTTCACTGTCCATTATTTTCATTATTTTCATCGCTCCTTTGCTTACTTCTCCTTCACTTTTCCTATTCATCCAGCAAAGCAACACTCTTTTTCAGTCCTCAGCTTTGCAGTCTCAATATTCCTTTCCAAGAACTAATAGAAATCCATTCCTGTTTTTCTTCTCCCCTGTGAAAAGTTAACAACACAGAACCACCAAAAGAAAATACAAGACTCCTTGAAGAAATAAAACAGCAATAACTTTGTTCAATACACAAGTTTCTTTTGGGGATAGCAATGCATAGCAAAACCAGTTCTTTATAATGGCCATTGTGGCATGTAAAGGAAAAAGTGAGAGAAGAAATATCTGATTGAGTAGCAACCTAAATCATAGATGATTATTTATTCAAGAATCCTTATTTGCTACAACATTTCCAAGGTAGAAATGGAGTCAAAAGTAGACAATATGTGCCCCCATAGGTTATACTAGATGTAGGAAGAACTCGTAAGCTAAACTGGGCTGGTTCACATAGTTTGAGGATTTGTAAATAAGAGTTCCCCAAATTGCCTAGAACCATGATGGCGAATCTATGGCATGCATGCCACAGGTGGCATGCAAAGCCATTTTTGCTGGCACGTGAGCTGCAGGCAAACTTACTTCACTGTGCATATGCATGCCTCACAGATGATTTTCATCCTGTTTGAGGCAGGCCTCATATAGATCGAAAATTGGCTGTGAGGCACAGTGCAGGTATGGGGGAGGAGTGGGGTGGGTGGGATTGCACACACATGTGTAGGGGATGTGGGGGGTATGCATTGCCTTCTGGGTGCTGGCTTGCAAGCACAAGCGTGCAAGCATGTGCACAATTTTTGGCACAGGAGCTCAAAAAGTTTAACCACCACTGGCCTAGAAAGAGAGCTACTTTGTTGTCGTTGTGTAGACAGCAGGCAGGAAACTAGGAGACTATGAGTTCCAGTCTGACCTTAGGCACAAAACCAGCTGGATGGCTTGTAGTCTCTCAGACTTAGGAAGCAGCCAATAGTAAACCACTTTCAATATCTTGCCAAGAAAACTGCAGGGACAAGTGCAGAATTGAACACTAACTAACACAAAGACACAAACAAATAATTGAAGTGCCCTGAAGCTAATCCAGCATTAATGATGACACAGATTTGTAAAACTTAAATACTTACTGATTTTTATAGAGGGATCATGCTACAATGCAGAGTGGAATAGAGTAATAGCTGGGCTACAGTTCTGTGAATAATGATCTGTAAATGATGAATCTAGCTTCTTCATCAAAGAGTTATACCATCCAACTGCTTGTTATACCTCCTTAAATCAATGTTAAAATTGCTGAGTCTTCATTAATCCTTTTAAAATTAATCAAATGTCTTATTGGGAGGTTCTTCAGTGATATATATGCCATATTTATATAAATTATCTCTACTAAATCCAATACAGGATTATGATTAGGGTTTAGGTAAGCAAAAAAAATATTTTCCTTTTTAAAGATAAAACAAAACCAAATATAAGTCATTGCTTTTGCCATGTATTTATCTCTGAAATGAGTTGTCTCTTTAGAAGAATTTATATATTTTGTAACATTCTTCTATAACTTAAAAACATCATTTATTAAAGTACTACTTTGTTAAATAAAGTTTTTAAAATGAAAATACTACTTAGGATAATTATTTATTAAGGTTATGTGAAGTTTCAAACTGATAATGCAATTCAACAAAGCTTTGATCAAATTATTCTACTGAAACAGATTTGTAAATTGAAGTGGTGACCTGATTAAACCTTGAATTAGGTAGCTCTGGATTATTTTGGAATTTGATAAAGCACTTCTGTGACTTGATGGCTTTTTTCTATTCTTTGGGAGATTGTCACAGAGAATATATAATATTGCACCATGTGGAGAATCCTAAACAGAGGATGACTGAAAGATATGGTGCAATCTCTGACATTAACGGGAGCAGCCAATGAGATTAATCATCTCGATCAACCTTCTGCCTCTAAGATGTCTTTTTGGGATTGCAAAACTAACATTTCTGGAGACTCATTCTTCATTTCTCAGCATCAACTTCTTTGACATGGATAACCCATTAGCCCTGATTTTGCACTCTCTTGTCTAATACATCTCCATGCTGTGCAAAACACTAATTAGAGATCAACTCACTTCCAGGATTTTAAATATGGACTCATGGATGAGCTTACTTTTTAATTCTGCTAAACTCAGGCAGTTTGAAGTCTCTTGACAATAGCTAAAATGAATGGTAGGCTAACACTTGCAGGTATTGACCAAACTTTTAGTGCTCTAAAAGCAGCAGGGTGACAAGTCTTCAAAATAGAGCCAGCCCATTTTCTATTGCTTGTTTATTTTTGTTGTATCTTATTGTGACTTCTCCTTTTGCTGACTTTCCTCATAACTTAAAATACAACAAAATATTGTCTATGATGAGGGAATTCTGAAGAAAGATCAAAATTATCAACCAGCTGTCCTAGTCTATTGGCATCTTTCCCACAACACAGTGATCAGATGCAGATTGGCATAAGTTTGTCTCACCCTGGAAAACCAAATGTAAAAGTAAAAGCTGATTTTTAATACCGTTTTTAAAATGGTATGTTTTGTATTTAGTTGCTAGCAAGTCAGTTTGGAGGCTGGTCTGCTGTCTCTCCAATCCTTTCAACTCCACAAACCTCACTTTATCTTTGCAATCTTTGTCCTTTGTAAGGGAAAGGAATATTTCAAAAATGTACTGTAGTAGCCAGCAAAAAGTCAGCTTGGTGTAGTGGTTATGGTATCAGGCTAGGATAGGAGTTCTAGCCCTTTCTTAGACATGAAGCCACACCCACTCAGCTGTAAGAAGGATTGGCAAATATTTCTGAAATATTGCCAAGAAAACTGCAGGGATTAATCCAGGTAACCCCAGAGATGGTATTCAGCAGGTTCTGACCAGGTAGAAGACTGATAGTGAAAATTTTGAGAAGGTCGGAGAACCGGCAAATACAACCTCTCACTGGCCCTGCCCCATCTATTCTCTGCTTTCTGGGTCCCAGATGATCAGCTGGGTTTTCTTTTGTTGCCCTGCATAGGAGAACAAAGCTGGAAAGCTGGTTAGTGGGGTGGGGAGAGAATGGAAATTTTGCAGTATCCTACTCCCGCCACACCCACCAAGCCAAGTCAAGTCCATCAAGCCATGCCCACAGAACCTGTAGTAAAAATTTTTGAATCCCACCACTGGGTAACCCCAATAGCCAACATTGATTTAAAGATGGGTGAGTTCATACACAGACACACACACAGACACGCACACACTGTGGTGACAAGCTTGAGGATATCTAACTTGACACGATTGACATTTTCTAAGCACCTGCCATTCTTGCTATTTTTATTTCTTTCTGACCCAAAAACAAAGCAGCTTTAGGTATTTTAAAGTTTCCCTCTTATAAAGAGCAAATGATTTTTTCCATATAAAATCTGGAATTTTGAAGTAGTTTAAATCTAACTAAATCATGTCCTCTACAAATTTGAATTGAATCACACAGATTTGTCACTTATCTGAAATTTTACATATTTCTTATTTTTAGAAAAGACCTCTGTGCATGCATATTTCATAAAACTCTCTAAAGAGCTGAAAATGATAGCCATGTATTGATTTTCCAAACACAGTTAATGGAGAGCTATGAAACTATGGATTTTCCAAAATGAGATTCAGATTTAGATTCAATTTGACTCAAATAGAAACCAAAACCATCTAGGCCTGATCATACTATTCTTCATATTTCTAGAGAACCATCTACATCATAAAGGTGTGCAATGATGTGAAGAGTACAGAAAAAAGTAATTTGTTTAAAGTATGGAACAAAATAGTCTAACTTTGGAACATTATCTTCTGATGGAATATACTAAAATGACAATGCTCCTGTGAGAAGTAAAAAACTTGGATGGAAGATTCTGTGATCTATACAGAAAAAAAAGAATATTATGTATTTAAAAAACATATAAGGAAAAATGGGAATACGAGCAATCCCTACTTGCTTTGCTTCTTCACCCTGTGCCAATCAAAGCTGATGTGAAGGTACTTTATGGTAAGTGTTACCTACCATGTAATTTTCTTGATGTTATTTTTTTAAATAGGGAATTTAAAAACATTTAAAAAGTTTCCATAAGAGAAGAACATTGTTTCATTTTTTCAGCTTTTCTGCTAAGCTTTTGCAAATTAGACAAAATATAGATCAAATAGTTTCAATGTGGGAAAATCTACCTTGTTCAGATGCCCAGACTGCTGAATCCTATTGATTTGATCCAGATTTCAAAATTTGCAATGATAACAGGGTTTGCACATCATGCAGTCTGATGCTTGATTTGTTATTCTGTTTTGATCAGGAAGATGTTCTGGAACAAAGGTGATGGGTGGGGGTGGAGACAGAGGATCTAGTCAGGTTTCCCCTTGTCATCAAGGTATCATTATCTGGTTAAAGATAGATTAGGAGCTACATACACTTCATAGCAACATAAATTTTCCGCTTGAAATGGTTATTGCATCCAAGTACATTCCAAGAGTACTTGGACAGATTCAAGCTAGTCTGATAGTGATTCTGTTATTGTCCTGGCTAGTATCTGAATTCGGGATTCCCCAAAAGGTCAATGCAATTGCTATGTGAGCAGATCTTCTCTGATATGTTGTAGTTATACATATAACAAAGAAGCAGGTTTCCTTTCCCTTCCATATACTGCATTCTGAAATTCTTTCAAGTTGAGGGAGTTATACCTCTGCTTACCTCTCCCAGTTTGATTACCATCTAATTGGAGTCCTTCCAATGAATATAAAAGTTTCTTCTGTTTGGGATGTCTGGAGCTTAAAATTGTGAACTACAGGATGTTAACCTCCAGGCTTGACTATAGCCATGTGATCTCTCCATGAATGCTTTTGTGATAGTCCAGAAACTTCAGTTTGTACAAAATTCAGAAGGCTGGTTAGTCTAGGAAAAATGCAAAGGGACTATATTACACATGCTTAAAGCATTGAACTGGCTACTGATTTATTTCACAAATTCTTGATCTTTAGCTTTACAGCTCTGTGTGGCTTAGGCACAGAGGGAATAACTTTTCCTTCTATATGAACTCCATATTTATTGAAATTATCTGAGTAGGTCCACCTGCAATTTCTATAAATTGTTTCCATTTATAGTTCACTAATCTTTTTCAAATTCCCAGATGAGAATCATCTCTTACATTCTCCCTAACTTACCCAGAGTTAGAAAGGGGTGATTTGGTAGTACAATAGTCTCAGTCTAGAGAGAGAGATTTACTAGTGGAGATACTCACTTCCAATGTAGATTCAAGGATTTGAGATCATATGGATTAATGGTATGCTCTGGAACACAGAGAACCCAAGGAAGACTTGCAACAAAAGTCAAAGATAATTTAAAAAAAAGTTTTTTCCAACATATAAATAACAAGAAAAAAATTCAAGGAAACAATCGGTCCACTAAAGAGAGAAGATGACAAGGAACTCAACAGGCAATAGAGAGAAAGCAGAACTGCTTAACTCATTCTTTGCATCGGTCCTCATGCAAAACAAACAAACTAACTAACTAACAAAAACTATTGCTCAACCCACTAAAAACATAACTGTAAAAGATAGACCAGAAATAAAAGTTAAAATAAGCAAAAAAATAGTAAAAGAACAGCTATCTGATCTTGATGAACACAAATCACTTTGGTCTGATAGATTACATCCCAGAGTTCTAAAGAAGCTGGCAGAGGTCATCTCAGAACCACTGCACCATATCTTTCAAAAATCCTGGAGAACCGGGGAACTACCAGAAGACTGGAAAAGAGCTGATGTTGATCCCATCTTCAAAAAAGGGGAAAAAAAACAGACCCAGGAAACTATAGACCAATCAGCCTAACATCAATACCTGAGATACTGGAAAAGATAATAAAAAATAGATCTGCAACATCGAGAAACAAGTAAAGTAATAACTAGCAGTCATCATGGGTTTGTTAAAAACAGATCATGCCAAACCAATCTTATTTTTATTCTTCACATAGTGATTAAATTAGTAGACCAGCAAAATACTGTGGACATAATGTACTTGGATTTCAGCAAGGCATTTGACAAAGTAGACCAGAAACTTCTTAGTAAGCTAGAAAAGTGGAACAGATAGCACTATCACTAGATGGACTCGCAGCTGGCTGACAAATCATAATTCAATGAATAGTTCTTAATGGGTCTAAGACTACATGGAGGAAGTCAGCAGTGGGGTGCCACAAGGTTCTGTCTTAGGCCCAGTACTCGTCAATATCTTCATTAATGACTAGATGAGGGAATAGAAGGGGAACTTACCAAATTTGTAAATGAATACTAAGCTGGCAGATAGCTAACATCCAAGAATGGATGGATCTTGACAGACTAGAACACTGGGCTGTATCTAAAAAATATAAATTTGAAGTTAGAGAAAAATAAAAGTCCACACTTAAACAAGAAAAACCAAAAGTACCACATATAGCTGGAATGAAACCAGACTCAACAGCAGTAAACTGTGAGAGGGATAATATGAACCGCAGTGTGCAGCAGCAGCTAAAAAAAGCTAATGCAATCTAAATTGCATTAACAGAGAGATACAATCAAGATCAAGTGAGGTACTAATACCACTCTATAAAGCCTTAGTAAGACCACATGGTTACCAGTTATAAAAAAGATATTGAGACTCTAGAAAAAGGTTAGAGAAGAGCAACTAGGATGATAAGGGAACTGGAGACAAAAACATATGAAGAACTGTTACAGGAACTGGGCTTGGCTAGTTTAGTGAAGAGAAGGACCAGGGAGACAGTATAGCAGTCTCCAATATTTGAGGGGCTGCCACAGAGAGGAAGGGTCAAGCTATTTTCTAAAGTGCCTGTAGGCCAACCAGACAAGGAATAATGGATGGAAACTGAAGAAGGAGAGATTTAACCTGGAAATAAGGAGAAACTTTCTGACAGTGATAACAATCAACCAATGGAACAGCTTGCCCTTGGAAGTTGTGTAAGCACTATCACTTGAGATTTTCAAGAAGAGATTGGACTGCCATTTGACAGAAATGGTGTAGGGTTGGACTAGATGACCTATAAGGTCCCTTCCAACTCTGATTATCTGTCTCTGAGTTTCTGTTAACCTGCAGAAATATTAAAATAGCTTATGGTTTACATGAGCAGACAGACACACTTTTGATTGTTACACTGAGGCCAATTGATGCACAGGGATAGGGGCAGACAGGAATAACCCATAACTTTGTTTATTTTAGCCATTTATATTGCTGTTTATCTCACAGCAGCTACTCTAAACAGCACAGAGAAGATTAAAACCATCACACTATAGAAAATAGAACCTTAAAGTAACAAGAGCACATTTTTGTGCCTAAAATCAAACAAGCAAATCTACCAACAGGATTGTTTAACCTCCCATTCCAAGTGCTTGGGAGAAAATCCAGTCTAAAGATTAGAAGATTTGGGGCCACCCAGATCTCTGCTGTTCCAGAGGGCAAACACTGAGACAAAAAAACAAAAAAACAAAATTCCTAGATCCCAAAGATGACATTTCCTATTACAAGGACCTGGCCATATCAAACAATATTTTTTTTTCTTATATTAAAAAGATGAGGATACATATCTCATTTTCTCTACAAGTAACAAGTCTGTTTAGAAACAATTCATCCAGATTATTCTGGAATTGAAAACAATTTTTCCATAATTAATTTCATTGACAAATTTTGATCTTGTGAAACATTTTGGAAAGGTGATTACCCAAATTAGATTGTAATAACTGAAACAGCATGAATATCCACTTAATGGTGATTTCATCTTATGTAAAATTCCTAGAGTATCTTAGATATAACTTCTAGAATAAGATCCCATTTTTTGTCGTGAACTGTGTAGTTCTTTCTTGATCTAGTTTTCATTTGTTGATTACTACTGAATGCAAAAATGTGTGCTGGGCACAGTGTTAGAGAAAGAAAAACAATACATAGTATTTTTGTTGCTGTTACTGCTGTTATTGTGTGTGTGTATATATGTATGTATGTCTATTTCATTTAGGAAAAAATGCCAGAAGGGAATTAAATACCTCTTTCCTATTTGTGTTTCTCTTTCTAATATGCAGTCTCTATAGTATTTGTACCGGACATGAGGTGCTATAAATTGGTTACTAATCCTTTTAGAACATGGATATATATTTTTGGATTTAGTGGCATCTTGTGGAATGAGTTAAGGAACATATGGATGGGACAAATGTATATGTTTATCTAACTATAGTATATAACTCCCTCTAATGTCCATTTATTAGCTTGTCAGCCCTTCAAGGCAGACTTGACTAAGTAAATATAATAATACTAATAATACTAATAATAACAAAAACAATACTAGACATGGCGGGGGGCTTAATTGTTCCAAAGAAGCTGAGAGCTGTGCTGGTGGTAGTGCAAACTACCAGCAGGTCCAACCATGTCAGAGAGGTTTTGGCCAAGGAGCAGAACTGAGTGTACCCAACAACCCATTCAATGAATCATGATGAAACACAACCGAACAAAGCCTATACTGGCTCATTCATTACCCGGGTTAATAAGGACCATGTCAGGTGTTGGGGAACCTAGGCATCCATTGACAAGTGGGCTACAGGCCATGGGTCCCATAGTTGAGCAACCAGGGCATGGACTTGCAGGGATACTGGAAGCTGAACAACCTCAGAAGCAGCAGAAATACACTGCACTGTAATAAAATGCTACTACAAAGCAGAAGCAGAAAAACAAGGCTACCAAAAAAGGTTTGGTTTGGAGCAGGTTATACCAACAGGTTATGGAAACAAAAATATCTAGACTCAGTGATAACTGAATTATGATTAGCTGATCAATGTCAATTCATCACTCAGAACAAAGCGCTCAGTGAAGTCGAACTTGAAGAAATATGGAAAAATTGTGAAATGGGAACAGACTGCTGAACAGTAGACTGCTGAAATGGCAGCAGAAAATACTCCAATAACATCTAGAGCAACTGAACAGCCTGAATTAGAAGAAAATGCAGATATTTTGCAAAAACAGGATCAGCAAGGGCCTGAAGTCATCACTGAAACACCAGGAGTACTCAATCCCAGGCAGCAAGAACTGAAAGCTAAAATCTTGATACACACTGCAACAAATGCAGAAGGAAGAAGGCTTCCAACATTGAAGACTGTGCCTAGAAAATATTTGGTGCCACTGATGATAGATGTGAAGTATGCACTTGCAGCAGTCCAGATAACATCAACTGAACAAACAAATCAGCTTGCCTACAGTACAGCACTCATAGTAACAGAAGAACTGGGGTTTCAACAACCCCCTAGAAAATCGACTGGAAAATCGCAGTGGAAAATCAGGTTGGAGTTGAAAATCAAGAGCCTGTGAGCAGATGCAGAGCAAATGCAACTTGAAGCATTTTCAGGAGAAAAAGCTGAAGAATAGCAAGATCAAGAAACATCTGATAAAAAAATATGGGCTCAGAACAAGAAAAATTAACGAAGCATTGGAAATTGTGAAGCAGCAGATAACAGCAACAGCAAGAAAAATTGAAAGATATGAAGCCTGTTCTATCACAGTCTGAATCAGATGGGGGACACAAAAATTGAAAAACCTGAAAAAACAGCAACTACTCAGTTTTGGAAAGACCTATGGGAGACTGAGAAATGTTACAACAAATGCTGGGTGGATCAGAGACTTTGAGATGAAATTCTCCAAGAACAAAATGGACCAACTGGAAATAACTGCTGAA
>BHFT01001037.1:0-34535 GCA_004320025.1 Laticauda laticaudata | reverse complement strand
CTTTTGGAGCGGATGAAACGTCAATAAACGGATGCTGGACGGATAGAGAGGAAGCAAACGGAGGCAGTGAGTACATCACGTTTTCGAACAGATAGCAAGGTTTTTTGTCCGTTTTACATCCTCTTTGCATCCGTTGGTTCACTGTGACATGGGCTTTAAGACACAGCTGGAAATTGATTTTTTCTATTTCTTTGTTCCTATTGCTCATGAAAGTTTGATTCATTGCTGCCTGACATGTTACATAGCATGGGAGGATATAAGTCTCAGTCCAAATTTTGCTCCTGAAATACAATTATTTTTATTTCAGAGTCGAAGATCATCAGAAACCCTACACTGAATGTCCTCGCATGATAAGAAGTTGTAATATGCTGCATGAAACTATTCCTTTCAATGATAGCCTTTTGATTTGTTAATGTCATCCCTGATATATATTCAGAGTTGAGTTGATTGTCTTTTTGGTGTCAGCCAAATTTATTTTATTTTATCAGACAGTTTAAACAATGCATGAACTAATGTTAAGCATACATATCACTTAGAAACTTCTGAATTACTCTAGTTCTTGCTTGTAAAGGTTGTATTGTGTATTTTAATTCGGATATTTAATTGTGCACTTGTATTGGGATCTTTTTTTAACAAAAACAATATGATTTAGTAAGTCATGAGTTACTCCTGGAAAAGAGATCCTTCAGAAGCAAGAAACTCTTTATGCCATTTCTGATTTGTATCCTCATCATGCTACCTAGCTGTCTTGGCATGATGCTAAATCAGCCTTCACAAACACAGACAAACAGAAAATTCATAGCTCATCTTCATCCTTGTGCAATACCACCTCATTTGGCAGTGCCCAGCAGCAATAGAACCTATAATACACAATTAAACTGATATCAACATATTTAATACAAAGGCCTGGATAGTTCTTAAGCATGAACTCTTTTCAAAAAGAGATCGGACAACCATTTGTCTGAAAGGGTATAGGGTTGAACTCTTCTAACTCTCTTAAGAGGTTTATCATTGTAGCCCAGATAGCAGCATATATAACAAGGTTTTATGCAACAGAATGGAAGATTCATCAAACCCTGGTAGGCCAATTTTCTTCAATGTATTCTATGTTACTATAATTCATTTACATGTTAGATATTATTACTTTGTTGTAATTTTAAATGTTATCACATTTAATAGAATTTTAGTATTTATATTATACTGATACTTTAATATAGGCTGCCTCCTAAACCTCATAGATACCAATTAGGTTGTTTTACAAACATATTTTAACTCTGCCTTAAACTTTATTTTATCATCCTTTATCAACTTTATTTTATCATGTACTACATTCATACATTCATTCATTCATTTGTTCATTTGTTTGTTCAACCATTCGTTCATTCATTCATTTACAGACTGCTCTCTTGTACCGGTCTATGCCTGCAATAAACTGAATAAGCCTATATGGTACAATGTGGTCCATGTTATTCAGATTTGTGTCCAGATTGGATTAACAGATGCCCTATATCTTCACCCTCAACTTCACCGTCCATCCACTACACAAGAAGGATGCCATTGAATGGAACACTTACACGTTCAGTCTCCACATTCTACCCCTGTACTTATATAGGATATCACCAGGTTCTGTCTCATCCCTTCCAGCAACTTTCATTCCTTACTCCTGGGAAGTGATTCCATATTTCTATCTATGATCCAAGGCCCCAGTCTCTCATGGCTATATTTCTGACTCCCAAGAGTGGGCCATTCCTTGTGCCTATTTCATTGTGCCCATCCTTGACAAGCAACTTCCTTTCCATTGATTTACACAAGCCTTTAGAGGATACTCTTACCCCAAGGGACAGAACAAGTCCCTTTTACATTGTCTGGAGAACAATGGAAATTACTTTCTGTTATTGTTCTGTTCTGGAATTTCAAGTGCAAATGCTACTATGCCACATTAATCAAGGCAAGATAATATGGGCCAAACTTGATTTTATTAAACTCAAAGTGTTGAAAGCAAACAAAATTTAATTATATCCATTATTTGGCTTCATATCACTTCTCCCCAACCCTCAGTTTCCAGAGCTAAAGCCTTCACATTTATATTCACATTGATCAAGATTGTATCTAGTTGTATCAAGATAATCTATTTCCCAATCACTTGTTTTTACTCTGTGTTGTTTTAATTCTTTTCTCCTCCTTCCTCCTGCTTTTCTCATTGTTATCTTTAATATCTGATGTGACGTGAACAATGTAGAGGGAGGAAGAAGGAAAGAAAGAAAGAAAGAAAGAAAGAAAGAAGAAAGAAAGAAAGAAAGAAAGAAAGGGAAAAGCTTACACAGTTCCAGTTTTGAATAGCTTGGTGTTCAAGAAATACATTCTGAAAGCCAGTCTGGTGTAACGGTTAAAGCACTAGGCTAGAAATGGGAGTCTATGAGATCTAGTCAGCTGGGTGCCATTGGACCAGTCACCTTCTCTGAGCCATAGAAGAAAGCAATGACAAGGCACTTCTGAAGAACTTGCTAAGAAAACTGCATGGGCTTGTTCAGGCAGTTGTCAGGAGTCAACACCACCTCTTGTCAACTGCTACACCCACTCCCACAGAGAGAGCAGGGGAGAGAGGGAGGGAGGGAGGGGGAGAGAGAAAGAGAGATTTGAATAGAAGTTGCATTCTGGAAGACACCTCTAAAGTGGAACTGTATGGAATAGAACAGATGGTGGGGTTAAGACTGCTTGGCAATGTATCCTATATGATATTTTCAGCACTATCCTTATTTGCCTGTTCATTTCCACTCTCATTTTAAGGTAGAACAAGAGAAAACAGAAACAGACAATGGCAAACAGCTTCTAGAGTACTGTCACAAGTGGTCAACATTGCTACTTTTGATTGTTTCAGAGGATACCTTTCTTTATAATATGTGCTTGTCACAGAGTTTACTAACAATGATAAACTGTATTGAGAGACAACATTATTGTCTTTAAAAAACATTTAAAAAAGATAAATCATAATACATTTTCATGCCTTAGGAAAAGGACTCTGCATTCAGAATTTCCTACATTTGTTTGCTTCTTCAGTGAACTTAATACCACTATTATCCTTTTTCTCATTTATACAAGAAAACAATACAAGATTAGATATACTGACAGGTTTTTATCCATCAAACTCTCTTTCTTATGTTGTTTTAACAATGCACAGAACTGCATTTGTATCGAACAAAAAACTTGCGTATGTCTACAAATGTCTTTTGTAGGAGGGCAGCAGTGTTTAATACATCCTTGGGCTTTGGTAATGCAAAGGAAAAGCAAATGAAAGTGAATGTTGAAAATCACAGAGATGAAAAGTTTACTTTTATAAAAACTAAAAAAAAAATCTGAAAAGTTTAAAAAATACTACAAATCTAAAAATATTGAAAACCAGTGTTCTAGAGATTGTGCTACTGGTCTCAGAATGGACAAAGAATAAGATTGAGGTCACAGTGAAATTGTCAAAAAGAAGAAAGGAGCAAAATCAGTCTCTCACTCCAACACATTCCAGGCTTTTCATAGATGTTTATAACTTGCTACATGTGAAATCAACCCTATGCATATTCACCCAAAACTCAGTATCAAACTGCATTCTTGGTCAAATTGTAAGCTATCCAAATACTGAAATTGTATTTAAAATGCACTAATACAGACCTCATTTGGGACTGGAATAGGTGGAATTTAAAAGAGTGGTTATTGCATTTCTGACATTTAATACCTACTTCGTTTAATAAGAGCTCAGTGGACACACTGCCTCCAGTGTAAATGATTTTGGATAGCTTTCAAAGGACAAGCAGCTGAAAATCTATAAATAGTGGCAGCGAGCAATCTACAAGTCTGATTAGTGACTCTCCAAGTTTTTCTTGATTCACCTTCTTCAGGTGACATGTATCTGCTATATGAAGGATCAATAGGTGATCTGGAGATATACAGGCAAAGGTGAATTTTCATTCTTCATTTCCTGAAGTCACAAAAGATTTAGGATTTATAATCACATCAATGCTGAGGCACCATTAATAAAAAAAGCTACCAGGCCCAGTCTCAAGTTTCCCCACCAGATATGAAGTCCAGAGCATGTTAGGCAAAGTAGTCATCAATGTGCAGTTTCCTGGAAACACATCAAACCAAAATAGCTACTGCAAAGTTTAAAAATAGAGTAGAGTAGAGTAGAATTGGACAGAACAGAATAGAATAGAATTCTTTATTGACCAGGTGTGATTGGACACACAAGGAATTTATCTTTGGTGCATAAGCTCTCAGGATACATAAAAAATACACTCATCGAGAATCATAAGATAGAATTAGTGATAGTCATAGGTGATAGTCACAGGATATTAAATAAACAATCAAATCATACTAGGAAACTAAATAAGACAATATATATTGTAAAGATACAAGCAACAAGGTTATAGTCATAAGTGGGAGAAGAAAAGTAATAGGAAGGATGAGAAGAATAATAATACAGTCTTAGTAAATAGTTTGAATGTGTTGTGGGAATTCGTTGTTTAGAAGAGTGATGGCATTTGGGAAAAGCTGTCCTTGTGTCTAGTTATTCTGATGTGCAATGCTCTATCTATAACATCTCCAGGATGTCAGGGGTCTGTAGATATTTTCACAGCCCTCCTTTTGACTCGTGCAGTATACAGTTCCTCAATGGAAGGCAGGTTGGTAGCCATTTTTTTTCTGCTGTTCTAATTATTCGTTGAAGTCTATGTCTGCCTTGTTTGGTTGCAAAGCAACCAAAGTTGTTCAGCCAAGAGAAAAGAGAGGCTTCTGAGTAAAGGTAATATTTCTATTTTTATATACATCTATCCTGCTGACTCAGGTAGTGGTTACTGCATGCACAGATATGATAAAGAATCTCATATCTGCAAATGCATCAGTGCTTCGATCAACTCAGATTCACATTTCTTAGGTTTATTCTGACCTCTGCTGAAATCTCAGGGTTTTAGGAGAACTTCTCTATCATCCTTATTAGAAGATGTTAGGTGACTGAAATCTTTTCAGTTCTCTGTGTAGTTAATATTCCTTAACTGATTTGCTTGTTGGCAGGCAGCATAGACAGAGGGCTTTTTCTCAAATGTGCATGGTTATGATACCCAAGAGAAGTGGAGATTTATATAACAAAAATCTAGAAGGACAAACTACTGAAGAAACTTCTTGAATGAGAAGTGA
Organism: Laticauda laticaudata; assembly: GCA_004320025.1. Lineage (NCBI taxonomy): Eukaryota > Metazoa > Chordata > Lepidosauria > Squamata > Elapidae > Laticauda > Laticauda laticaudata. Next base: position 29,354 of record BHFT01001037.1, on the reverse strand, counting down.
AACATTTTCAAAGAAAACACGAAGAAAGTCCACATGCCTTTTGGAACAATATCAGAAACAATATATTTTGAAATGATCTAAAAATGTGAAAGTGTTGATTAAAAAATACATTAAGGGGAAAAAAATCCAAAATGTTAAATCCAAGACAAGGGTAAAGTCTTCTGCAGACAAATTGATTGGAAAATGAAGAACTATGTCTGTTGAATGCATCCTTTATTATCTCTTCTGTATGTGCTTTAACAACTGCATGAGGAAACCAGCCAAACTTGAACATTTTTATATTTATTGATCTCAAAAGGAGAAAGAAGGAGAATATGCCACATTCTCTCACTGAAATCAATGGCATTTAGATGGTCTCACACTTAAAGAGATCATATAATATACAGCTTTGTTTCCCTGAAACTTTTATTTTCCGAAGAATAAAAATGTTTGCTTAATAGACAACAAAATGTCAGAAAGTATTAGAGTCATATCTCAAACATATTGGTATTACTTCCTCTGCTCACGCCCCCAAATCAGGAAAATAAACTGTGACAAGAAGCACTTATTTATTTTTAATCTAATGATTTAGTTTGAAGGTAATAAAAGAACAATTACCTTGATTTGAAAAATCTTTGCTTTAATCAGAAAAAGCCATTGTCCATGCCTATTACTTAAAATAAGTGATGGATTCATAGTACAAACAGCTGTGTTTAGTACATATATCACAGGGATTCTCTAGTGACATGAATCACAGAATTCCAATGCTTTCTCAGTGGGTAGAAAAAAGTCATTTCTGGGGAAAGCATTTTACTTAATTGTTCAATTTTGGAAAAGTCCCTATCTCAGTATCTGCATGTGTATGTGAAAATATTTACAGACCCCTCACATCCTAGACATAAACTGTTTCAACTCCTATCCTCAAAATGATGCAATAGGACACTACACACCAGAACAACTAGACACAAGAACAGTTTCTCCCTGAACACCATCACTCTGCTAAACAAATAATTCCCTCAACACTGTCAAACTATTTACAAAGTCTGCATTACTATGACTATTCATCTTCTCATCGTTCCTATCACCCATCTTCTCCCAGTTATGACTGTATGACTTTGGCCACGGACTTTATGACTTTGGCCATGGAGTTGGCCAAAACACTAATTGCCAGAACCAAACGCCTGGCAGACAAGACACACATAAAGACTGAACTTAAGTACTGACAGATACAGCTTCCACAAAAACAAAATTCACCAGCTTTGATCCACAAAAACACACTAAAACATAATAGAGACCTAGAAGATCAACAGACCTATGGAACAGCTGGTCCTCGCCCTACATAAGAGGTACTACAGACAAATCAGTAAGATACTACACAGGATATCACATCAAGACTGCCTTCAAAACAGAACAGAAAAAATAGCAGCCATTCCTAACAAACCCCAAAGATAAAATTGACCTCGGAAAAACAAGGCATATACGAAGTCCCCTGTGCATCATTCCTGCCACATACATTGGACAAACCAACAGAAGAATAAGTACCCACCTGGATTGAACACAAAAACATGCAGTAAAAAAGCTGGACACACTTCCTCCACTTGTCCAAACACATGAAAGCCACAGGTCATAGCCATCAACTTCATTGGCACCAAAAACCATAGCCAGTATAGAAAACCCCAGCCACAGAATCATCAGAGAAGCCATAGAGATTGAAAAAAGACCTGAAAGCCATGGAATAGAAGAGATTCCACCAGAACTGTCAATTATTTGGAAGCCTGCACTCACAAACAAAAAAATATCCACACCACAAGCCAGCGCAAACACCTGGGCACAAACAGATCCCCCCTGATACCTCCAGCTCAAACACAACCCCCACCAGGTACCCAATGAAACCTAGCCTTTTCCTAATAAATGATAGCCCATCCATTTAATTGAAGTCAAGCTGCACGTGAAAGCCTCCAATACAGGAACACAATGTTGCCAGCCAATTTCAAGGACACAAAAAAAGCTACCAAAACAACAGTAAGATTAGAAGAAACCACCAATCAAGCAGAACACAGCCAAACTCAAGACCTAATAAACACAGACCAAAGACTCCCAACCTATCAGGATGAAGAAAAAAAACATTCTGGCAACAGCAGTAGGCTAGCCCCAAATTTAAAACAGAAACAGCTGTGAAAGTCTGACTCACAGATGAACACAATACAGAAGCCAGATGATGGCAGATGAGATTCTGCCGAAACGTTGCTACAACTTGGGGAAACTACAAAAAACAACAACCACCCACCTTGATGCCATACTTCTGTATTTTTATTAGAAAATGTATATAGATGTATTCATGAAGGCAGGACAAATGGAGCTCAGTTCAAGGGAAAATACGTAATTTTACCAAGATAATATTGCTATGTGTACCAGTAAAGTAATAAATTCTTTTAATATGTATCTTAACTCTACAATTTAAAAAGTTTTTAACTTAGATATATGAATAGTCCAGGTCAAACATACATTCTGTGAGTTCAATTATCATTGTTTAAATTCTGCCTGCCTGTCTCAGTGTAGTTATCTGGTTGCCACTGTTATAATCTATTCATGTGATTCTGCACAATATTAAGTCCCCATTTGTATCTACTGTTGTTTGCATAAATTAATTAATCATGACTGAAAGTGAGGATGCTACAGAACTATTATACCAACTTGGAAAACAATGAATGTGGAAAGATTTTTGCCTTGCACTAATAAGATTGAAATGAAGTCTATGCACTATAAGCAGAGAAAGAAGCATTGCAATTGTGATATGGCTACAACTGCATAGTACTGTGTAAACTTGAATAATACAATCTCAAATCTTAAGGAATTCCCTTGTTCTCCGTATATTACAGAGAGCAAGCATAGTGAAGTGGATGTTATGGAAGTGAAAAATAAATTTAAATACCCACAACATTTGATTTTGTTACAACCTTAAAACAGCCGTCAATAGAAATATTAATTGTGCACTTAAAGCAGAATCATAAAACCCACTAATGTGTTATTTGTCAAGCCTGAGGAAAAAAAACAGGAGAAATTAAAACTGCTAACAACTGCCAAGTTTTGGCTGTTCTGCTAGGATTTTCCACAGCAAATCCTGCAATTCAATCCAGAGAAAGAAGTGTAATAGAATTCATTAAAATCAGTGGATCTGAAACCTACTTTTGGACTTCTTTGGGGTTTTGAATGTTCATAATACAGTATGAAAGTAAATTTACAGCTAAATCCTGTTCACTGAAGTATTCTATTGAAAAAATAAGCAAGCAGCAGAGCATAATTTAGCAAGTCCATTGTAAGTCTTTATAATGAAGAGATGACAGTAAAATTTGTTCAGAAGTCCCATCCATGTCTTTTGAGATTCTCGCTCATCCAGGTCTTGGTTGTCCCAAAGGTGCTTTTCAAAAGCCAATCAGACTTTCTTAGTTCTCCTGAAGAAACTTCTTGGATAAGAAACAAAATGTTCTCAAGGAAAAAAGCCAAGAAAGTCCAGTTGCCTTTTGAAATGATGAAAATAATGTAATAATTCCAAGGGTTCCATGAAATTGAACTTGAGGCTGAGACGCAGAAATCTATCTGAACAAAGTCAAAACAGAGTTTTGTGCATAGGAGTACAGACAGAAATTCTAACAGCTTTCCCACAACTCATTGAATGAGTTGTTAAAGAATGGCTTCTTTAACTCAAAGCTGATAGACCCCTTCCAGTTACAATTCTTATTTTGGAAGAGGCCACAATTCCTTTATAAGCCTGGCCCTGCAATCTGGCATTTTCCTTCTCTTGGTTCTTTGCTCTTTAATCCAGTTCCAGTGACATTCTTTTGGGATAATAAGTTAGGGGATTCCTCCAGGGATTGAGAAATGCAGGTTCCAAGACATGAAAGAGATTGACTTCTTTCTAGATTGCATCCTATGAGACAGAATTACATGCTTCAGGCATAATTCAATTCACAGAATCCCTGTGTTCACCTTCTGACAACTCTTCTTTTTGGAGATGGTCCAGGGAGATCATGGCAAGAAAATGCCACTGAATTGAATGAGATAAATTTCATTAATCTAACATCAAAACAAGGGCTACAAGTTGTTCCCTTCCTTGCAGAGCCTTAATCCTGTTGTGTAACTGTATAAATGATAGGCTGAGCTTTTTTCTTCTGGACCTTCTTTGCCGCTTCTCACCCAATACAAGGAAAATAAATTGTGGGAAGCCTTGTCATATTTTCGCAAGATTCTNGCTTCTCACCCAATACAAGGAAAATAAATTGTGGGAAGTCTTGTCATATTTTCGCAAGATTCTGCTGCAGAACACTCACCATCTCTGATGTTATAAACATATTGATTTGGCTTTGAATCTTCCTGCAGTAAAATTGGCTTCCAGGGTACAGTTGACTTTCACTCAAGTTCTCTATTACATGTTAGAGCACAAAAATAGCCAATCCATTTTGCAAAGCACTCCTTGTTAGCTGGATAAAGTATGAAACAACAACAAAGTCTTCAAGTTCAACTTGCTATATGATGTTTGTGACTTCTGAGTCATACATTTACAGTTAGAGGAAATGTTTCCAATTCCTGGATGAGAGAGCAAAGACCAATCCCAGGAAACCAATTTCACTTCTTTAATATGCACTCTAAGATTGGACTGTACATTTCTAGGCCTGAAGAGCTGGCTTGGCCTGTTTTGATTGTGATTTACTCTGTGTCTTAATTTAACATTGCTCCTGATTCACAAAGGACTTTCTACCATCAAGTGTGAAGCACATTAAAAGGGGGGAGAGAACAAAACAAATCAACAATTCATCATTTCCATGGTTCCATTTTGATGAAACTGAGTAGCTGATTTTTTTCCCTTATCTACTTAGCCCCTTGGAAGTGAAGTTAAAAGTCCTGTTATCAATGTGATTTTTGTTTTGTTTCTTACCTAGTAATGGTTGAATAAAGGGAAAGGAAGGGAAAAGGGAAAATTGTATTCCATATAGTAACAAATTGTACAAAGGTTGGAACAGTGGTGGAATTCAAATTTTTTTACTACCGGTTCTGTGAATATGGCTTGCTGGGCATGGCAGGGGAAGGATACTGTAAAATCTCAAATTAGAGGTGGTATCTGTTCCGTTATGTTCTTTTCATGAGAAGAGTTCCAGGTATGGAATGGACCATCCTAGATTTTCTCCCCTTCTCCAGAAGTCCTAAGAGCTAAGGACCTCAGAAGCAAGTGAGTTGTTTTAGACTGGGCTAATGCTTGTGAACAGACAGGGGACAATTCAGAAAGTAGGTTATCAGTTTGTAGTTTTCCTGAACCTTTTATATTTTTTGAACATATAAACTTAAGGGAAATCTATGAGAAACAAGATGACAAAAGAAGTGTTTGTCCTAAGTAGAAATTATAGCCACTGTATCTTTTGCAATAACTTTTTTTTTCAAAAGAAGATGCTGTCAAAAACTTTTTGTAGTGAACATTGGTGTCTTTTGTCCAATCTATTTCAAATGTATTATTGTTGCTTCATTCATTAAAACCACACAAATAATTTTGTCTTCAAAAGATGGGCCTGGTTGCATCTAGAAAGTTTTTTCTTTTTCTGTTCAATGACTTTGGGGATTGAAATCTCAGTGCCTTTAATTCCTTAGAATAATTTCAAGGCCTAATCTGGCTTGGAAAGTCCATACAGTATAGGAGCAGAAATAATTGGTTTATGACAAACATGAAATTGACTCCCAGGCTCCAAATAGGGATCTTTCTAATTTTCCAGTAATTAGAACCCTTGATAAATATTCAGTGATGATTTCGGGAGGTTACCATTTATCTGTTTCAATCATTATGTTTCTCACATATGCAGCAAGAATAATTTATTCTATTTCTCCTAGATGTAGTTTTCATGCACAGAGACACACATTCTGGGGGGGGGGGGGGNGGGGGGGGGGGGGGAGAGAATCCATATTTTCTTTCTCTAACATTAATTTTCTTTTTCCAAATCATTTCTATGAAGCCAAGTTTTTCTTCCCCACAGAATGCTGCACAGTTTGGTCTTTGTTTCATTGCAATTCTACTAAGAATAGGCTTTCTATGGTGATAAATGCTGCATTGATGCAAGTTGGTAGGGATTATCTTAAAAAAAGCTTCAGATCAATTGTGTTTTTAAATTCTTTCTGTTGGATTCAGAAGCAGCATATTCTTCCTGTCTATTTAGTGGGATTATTAATACTAACCAGATGTGATTCAAATTTGAAGGAGAGATGGCCAAGGAATTCCCAAGACTTGGAAATTAAAATTATTGTCCAGAAAGTAAAAACAACAACATACAGCTTCAAAGCTATTGCCAAGAACCCTGTATGTGTCTATCCATGTAATTGTCAAACATTGAGGTCAGCTCTAAATTCAGCTGGCTACAATTCATTTAGATTGAAAAGAATCCAAACAAGTGATGTGATAAAAATAAAATTTTATATCTACTTAAGGGCTTGAACATTTGGCTTGAAGCATCATTAGTTACTAGATGTTCACAAACATACATCTTTTCTCCTTTCTTTTTTCCTGACAGATCCTCTTAACACGATGGAGAAAAATTATATGTATGTATGTATGTATGTATGTATGTATGTATGTATGTATGTATGTATGTATGTTTTTAATAAGAATCTATCAAACTGATAATATAATGATTATGGATAGACTAATACCTGCAAAGCCCACTGATCTTACTCAACCTTGGGAATTCAGGACCCATCACTTTCTCTTCAATCTACATCACAAACTTGACAGAGTGATAACCTTTGAGAAAAGGTTTCTATGAACCACTCTAGAATAAATTTAAGAGCTGAAGACCAACACATTTCTAGATCAGTGGGTTTGAAAGAACTTGAATTTTAAAAAGCAAAGTAAAATGTGGGAGACAACCAAACTGAGCCTGAGTATGGGGTCAAATGCATTATTAGTCTGGCATCCCTGAAAGAGATAAAAGTCCAGTCCAGTCCTTTAGATCCATTGACTCTAATTTGGCACCTATTTCCCCTGACCATTAGCAGATTAGATTCTTATGCGTAGGTTACATGGAATAAATCCACAGTGCTTTCTGAACTCTACAATTCCTGGTTTCTTGCATCTGATGAAAACTTATCTATACTTACTTCCAATAGCTAATCTTGACTTTGATTTCAGGTCCTCCATCTTAAGTAGAAAGTGTCTCTTTAAATAAAAGTGTCATTTCAGTCTCTTTGCCAGAGAAAATTCATTCAGGAATGAAGTTGTAATCTTTTCAATAGCACTTGAACATTTATTTTAATTTACAAAAACCTTTAAAAGAAATACATGATGTCTATTTTACTTCTATGGAGAATCCCCCCCATGCTTTGTGCAACCCCTCCTGTTGCGAATGTGCTTTTGCTTTATGTATCTGAATGTTTGTTGTTTTGAACCATTTGCTTTAATTATTAGTACCATTGCTGTTTTACTTTACATGTTTGCAACAAGTAAAGATTAAAAACCCCCAAACCAGCAATAGCAAGAAAACAGAAAATTGCCTGGTCACAGTTTAAAATTTATAGTTTTAGTAACTTAAACAAATGCATATATAGACAGATGATAGATAGATAAGAAAGACAGAAAGACAGATAGATTTTATTTTGCCCAATCTGGACTTGTTGGTTGAGTTTATTGTGGGCGAGTGAGTAAAATTTGGGATTATAGAATCACAGCTCAGTCTAACAAAATTTTGTTCCATGCAGAAAGAGTCAGGAAGGGGATGGCATCTGTTCAAACTGCTATTTCCCTTAATGTCTAAAAGGCCTACAAAGGTCATTTTTCTCCTATTTTGCAAAGGTCACAATTTTTCCAACTGAAAATAAACTTTCATATTTTGACTGTTCTGTGAAATCCTTCTCTGACCTCATTTGCCAGAAGCATTTCTAAATTTTCTTCTCCCTCTGGTTTGAATTCTCAGCTTCTAGAAGACTACAATTTTCTATGCCAAAAATTAGATTAATCTCTTCTGAAAAGGAGATAATATGGTATGTTTGTGGAATGTACTATTATTTAGATAGATAGATAGACAAATAGATAGATTAGATAGATAGATAGATAATATAGATATAGTATAGATAATATAGATATAGATATAGAATATTAGATAATAAAGATATAGAAATATAGATATAGATATAGATATAGAATATAGATACTAGATATAGATAATAGATAATAGATTATATGCCGCTGTTCACCTTCCTTCGGGTATTTATCCCCGTCATTGTAGTTGCTTTTAAAAAGTTTGTAGCAATGGTTCAGCAAGAAATCTCATCCTGCCATCATCAGGGCTTCCCTGTATTGAGTTTTGGTATGTGGGTCAGGCCTATCAACAGTCCCCGTTGGTTAAAAATTTTTGAGGCCTAGCCCTAATTTGCTTTTGTGCAGGATGTTTTTTTCTACATCCTGAATTGGTTTGGGAGTCTTGGTCCTGTGTTTATTTTCCTGGAGTTTGTTTATGATTGGTGTTTTCTGGGTTTCCTTCTGTCCTGTTTTTGTGGGCTTTTTTGATTGGCTGGCAAACACTGTGGTTTCCTGTAATTGGAGCTTTTCAGAGCGCTTGGCTTTCATGTGAAAAGGACGGCTTATTTATCCTAATTTAGGAAGCTAGGTTTTTCCATCTGGGTGCCCTGTTTTTTGGGGGTGTGTTTTTGGAGCTTGGAGGTCATCAGAGGAGTCACTGTTGGTGCCCGAGGTGGTTTTGCCTGGCTTGTTGGTGTGGAGACATCTTTTCCGTATTTGAGAGTGCCCAGGCCTTCCCAAAATTGAATTGACAGTCTGTGGATCAATCTCTTCCTATTCATGATTTTCCAGGTCTTTATTTCAATCTCTATGGCCTTCTCTGATGGATTCTTTGTGGCTGGGGTTTTTCTATAAGTGGCATAGGGTTTTTGTGCCCATTGCAAGTTTTGATTGCTAAATTGCCTGTGGTTTTCAAATGTGTTTGGAACTAGTGAGGAGGGTGGTTGTTTCCCAGGCTTTTTTACTGCATTTTTTGTGTTCCATCCAGGTGGGTACTTATATAATTATAATATATATCTTTTATAATAGAAGAATAAGTTTTCTGGGTCCATCCAGATGGGATTTGCGAGAAGATCGGAGTAGGGACTGTAAACAAGCTGATTTTGGTGGGAGCTGAGGAAATGAAGACACTCGTGAAAATTCCAGTAACTTCCCATGAGGATGCCCCCGCCAGCCATGTTTGAATGAAAGTTGTTTTAGAATGGCTGAGACCCAAGGTTTTGAAACCAAGGCCAGAACACCAACTTTCTGGCTCAGCCTGGCACCCCTGGGCCTCAAGGTGGCAAACTTGACTCTGCGCCACCTGACCTCAAGGGACCCCAGTACAGAAACCATGCGGTATGCCTGGAGGGTTGGGGCCACACCCAACAACCATCAACCACTGTGGGTCCAGAGAAAGTGGTGCCAGGCCATCCATTTGAAACTAACCTGGAGGAGCTCCCCTCCAGTGCCCCCTCACTGAAGAAGGCTGGAAGAAAGTTGCAGAAGTAGTGGTAATCAGAAGTGGAACTTCCCCCACAACGTTTGAGCCAATAGTATGGCAAGAGCACGTGGCCTGGCCAAAGCAACCAGCCCAAGTCGACAGGGTTCCACTTATTCAACCTACAAGGGCTTTCTTCAGCACCATCCTCTCGCCATGGTCGATGCTGACTACAAGTTCATGTACAATCGATGCTTCCAGGCAACGGGTCAGCTTCAGATGCCAGGTATACAACACCAGTGAACCTCAACGGAGGGGCTGAACGAAACTCATCATGGGCTTCCCAGATCCAGGACTCCTTTTCCAATGACACAAACAAGAATGTTGCCCCTAGCTTCGATCGTGTGGGGATTGCGCCTTCCCCCTCAGAACCACTCAATGAAAAGCCCTATTACTTCCAGATGCCTCACCGTTGAAGGAGATCTTTTCAATATACAGGGCTGTCGCATGGTGGCCAGGCGGGTGGTGAGAGTGAGACGCCTTTGTTGCAATCCTGGCCAAACAGGTTCAGGTACTTCTCACCACCCATTGCAGCCATGCGCCCCAGAGAACCGTGATACTAAGAACATTTGTGCAAGCTTGCTGTATCCTGCACAATCCATGGTTGCACCCGCCTACCAGTCTATGCCAGAACCAGGCCTTGGTGGCCACCAACAAAAGCAATGGACATGGGCTGCACCATTCGAGGGGAATGGAGGCAAAGGGCGGAAACTCTGATAGATACTGTGGATTGTGCAGGCCCCCAACAGAGCTCACGTGAAGGAAGAAGCAGCACAACCTCCTAAACCACTGGTGCAACTCCCTAGCTGGAGCAGTGGAGAGAGTGGCCAATACAGAGGATGGGTAAGTGCTAATGAGATTGCTTTCCTTTCAGCCTGTCTCATACACACTGATGATGTATATGATGGCCATGTATGTTGAGTTGGCCTCCTACAATGAAACAGGGCATTAATAAAGAGTTGTGTTTATGTTTAGATGTTGTTGAATGAAATGATTAAAATTGTTATTGATAATAAAAGGGGCCATAAGGTGTGGCACCTGGCCGGCAAGGGATGCCCATACAGTCCCACTATGCTTGCACTGGAGGGTTTATCTTATCCCACAGCCTTAACCCCATCCACAAGGTATCCTGCCCATTCCCACTGATATCCTAAACCCTATCCCACCAGCCCTATCATTAATCGCCCCATCCCACAGGTATCTGCCCATCCCAACAGGCTATCCTAACCCACCGCACAGCTATTACCAATCCCACAGTAATTCCTGCCATCCCACAGCTATCCTTCATCCCACAAGCATACAAAGGCTTAAACCTTTCCTAAAAAGATTTCTCCACCAAGACTTTATTTCCAAGCAAAAACAGAAAAGTGGTGTGAAGCAAAAGATAAAACTTTATTAATAACAAACTGTAAGGGAAAAATGAACCCAAGTAAAGTGTTCCCAGAAAAGAAAATCAACAGTTAGCAACACAGTCCTTGGGCACTCTTCTTCAGCTCACTCTGAGAGCATGCCCATAGTCTCAGGGGTGAGGGTCGCCCAGGTTGGCTGTGGAGGTGGCTGCTGTTGGACTGCTGCTCTGGGCCCACCATTGGGGTGCCTGGGCCCCCGAGGGAGTCATTGCTATGTAACCAGGCGAACGGTGTGTGGAGGCTGAAGCTCTCAGAGAGCTGGCTCAGTCCTGTTGACCACTTGTTTTGGAGCCCCTTCCTCCATAGACATGGACGGGTGTCAGTCCCCAAGAACGATGACCATGATGTTCTGAGAGGCCGGGCTTGGCATGTGGGCGGTGGGAGGAGAAGGGGAGTGTAAGGGCTTGTCTCTGGTCCTGGCAGGTGGGAGTGAGGTGATGGCGTCAGTGGGCATAGTGTGGCTCGGGCAATCGTGTTGGCGTCTTGTGGCATCAGTAAGCATGGTGGCACCTGTGGCGTGCCGATGAACCCTGTGGCCTGAATCCCATGGAAGGCTGCCGTTACAGAAACTCTGGGTAAGCCATAGCTGCTTGGTAAGGTGAGGGGGGCTGTGGGAAAGCCCCTTGGAAAAGGGCAAGTGACATACAATCCGTTGGGTAGAAGGAGCAGACCTGGAACTGGTGGGAGCAGGTTCAGCTGGGTCTGGGAAGGGTGTGTGAAAGAAGACGGTGAATCCTGGTCCTTGGATCACCTGGTACTGTGATTCCGGCACATGTTCATGAGGAGGTCTGGTTTTGAACGTTAGGTTGGAAGGAAGGTCTTGCAGTTGTGAGGATATGGCCGTCAGTGTGTACCAGCTGAGAGAGAGATATCTACACTGCTTGATGGTGTTCCCTGATCTCCAGAGGACACAGTGTGGCTCTGTCCCTCTGACCTGCCTTTCTGCCTGCTTTCTGTGGGAGGTGGAAGCTGGGGGTGGTGTGTGGGGTTTGGGTCTCTTGGTGCAGCTGGCCCCTCTCCTTGCTTACCAACTGCGTCAGAGGGTCCTCCATGCGCATCCCACCTGGCGGAAAAAAAGTGCAAGCTTGTCGGGGGGGGTCTCCCGTCATGGGGGCGTTTCCACAGATACCGCCTGGACACAGGAAAGCTGACTCTTTGGCCAGAAGAGGACTGGGCTCTCTGTGGGCTGCCTAGAATAGAGCGTGATATAGAGGGGCTGCTACTCAGTGGAGACCTCAACCCTCCAAGAAGCGCACTTGGCCATCACGTAGGTCTCTCCGGTTGGTGAGCTTGACCGCGGGCCAGAACTTCCCTTGAAGGTGCAGCCTCCCATACCAGTGTGCATGTGCTTCCACCACCCAGAAGGGAACCTCCGAAGTGTAGCCCAGGCCCTCCCGACTCTCTCCCAAGCCGCCTTTCCGCTTGGATGTCTCGATAGAGCTGTGGTCCCTTCCGCCAGAAGATTACTTCGTTCTCCGCTCCAGCCATTTCAAGCACCCTCATCCTCATGTTCCTCTTCGATGGAGTTACTGTCTCCTTCCCTCATTGATGGCGATGTGCCTCTTCCTTCCGTCTGCCAAGGCACTTTCTTGAGCCCTCATCAGAGGGCTTTGAGGTTCCTAGGGGCTGAGTCCCTAGCACCACCACAGAGCAGCCAACAAACAGCAGCAGCAGCAGCAAGCCACCAGCAGGAGAGCAGCACCAGCAGCACCAGCAGCACCAGCAGCACCGCAAGCACCAGCACAAGGAACCAGGGGAGCAAGCACAAGAAGCACTAAGCACCGCAGAGCACCAGGCACCAGGAGCACAACCGGCAGAAGTATACAGTACCAGCAGAAGCACCAGCACCAGCGAAGCAGCACCAGCCAAGAGTAAGCACCAGCAGAAGCACCAGCATGCAGGAAGCAGCACGACGAAGCCCCAGCACCAGCAGAGTCAAGCACCAGCAGGCAGAGAAACCCAGCAAAAAGCAGAGTTCAGCAACCAAGGGGGTGGGATGGTGGCCCCTGTCCTTCTTGCCCAAGGGCCTGGGGAGGAGTAGGCACAGGCGCTTCCTCTTCTTTTCCCCCTGGTTTTGTTGGCTGCGAGAATGTTGTCTGGCTAGCAGTCCCTTTCCTCTGATGGTGACACTGCTTGTGAGCTGCATCCTTTTTATATCCGCGGGGCTTTGACCGCAAATGCATCCTCCCTGCGCATAGCGCAGTGGAACGCTTTTGCATTCCACTTAGGCATATCCGCTAGCCATCTCTAGGCCGTCCGTGAATGCATTCCGCGTCATCGCTAGGCAAATCCGCTCTGCATCCCGCTCCTTCCGCTGCGCATCCGCTTTCGCTTCTGCTCCCCAGAAGCCCTGCGGAATTTTGTTCCATCTGCTTCCATCCGCCTATTGGCTTTCCGTGGAGCATCCACCTTTTAACATCTCGCGTACTCCTCTCCCTGTCCGTTCCTTTCCATTGTTTTTGTCCACTTGGTTTATGCAAATTTGGGGCACTTGTTGAGAGGTGGATAACAACGGATGGAACATTTTTCTCAAATTCCGCTGTGTCCTTTTTACATACTTTTTGCATCCGTCGGCCGATGTGACAGGGCCTTTACGAAGGTAAAATAAAGATATAAATATCTTTTTAAAAGATATTTAAAACCATACACCAGACAAGAAACACCTATACATAAAAACTATACACCAGACAAGAAACACCTTCACAAGTTCTTTCTCCAGTGTGATATATGTCATAATCTTCCAGTAATGATCCTCTAGATTCTACATAGAATAAACAGGAGAAACTTTGCATAAAATAATTAACAGACACAAGATTGACATCAGAACTCAAAAATAGGATACCATAACACCACAGCACTTTAACTTCTCAGGATTCAAAGTGACTTTAGCAAATTGGGACTTTAAGAATACCATCAAGTGCGAAACATCTAAATGTTTCGGGCTATCTCAGAAGGGCTTAACGAACACAACTGATTTTAATACATTGTAATTGCTAATTAGTTAAGTATTTGTAAGCTGTCTCACATGTAACTTTCATCTGCATAAGTAGCTTACCCTTCTTCCTCCCCTTCCATTCATTTTCTTAAATCTTACTGCTCTGTCAGTGGTGGGGTTCAATTATTATTTTTTTTTTACTACCAGTTCTGTGGGCATGGCTTGGTGGATGTGGCAGGGGAAGGATACTGTAAAATCTCCAGTCAGAGGTAGTATTTGCTGGGTCTCCGAACTACTCAAAATTTCCACTACCAGTTCTCCAGAACTGGACAGAACCTGCTGAATATCACTTCTGCACTTTATGCATTCAATAAAGATGTGGCTTATGCTTTCTATAAAATGTAAATAAGAAAAATAATTTATCAGACTTTTGATTTATTTATTGCCATGATAGACTAACACAACTTATTTCCTATATGGTCTGCTGCAAATGTCACACAGAACAGGATATGTTTTCTGGTGTTCTGGATATGAACTGGTCTTGCAGTTGGCTTGTTAATTGTTAAACTCCACAAAATATCTTTTTTTCCCTGTCTTATGCTAGGAATTCACTATCTAGCATTTTTTGTAAAAAAAACAAAAACCAGAATTTTCTGAATTTGTATGTAAAATTCTGCTGAACATGTTTATGAGGTAACAAACAATCTGAGTATGTTAAAAAATGTATTTAAGTGTTGCAAACTAGGGAACAAGTTTCAGGATCTCTTTCTGCCATGAAGACAAACCAAACCAAAAATCTACCTTACATTATTTAATGGTTCAGAATTGTGTAACAAACATAAAATCTATTCTCTGGAATTAGGTCGGTTCAGTGCCCCATTGCTAGAAGTATTAATATTTACTGAGTTTTATTGTGCAAACTGAATATATTGTATTGTTGTATCCATCAGACTTCTTTCAAATTTATTTATTTGTTCAATTTTTTATAACTGCCTGTCTCAATTAATGATTCTGAGACACTTTGCAATTCATTATGTATCTCCTACATCACCAGCCTGAATTGTTTGTATTACTTTTGGCTTGGAATTGTTATAGTATACCCATTGCCCTTCATTCCCTTTAAATTAATTTTGTATCTGAATATACAAACATCTTTAAAACTCAATAAATATATTTTAAACAATTCAATGTAGTTTTTGATACTTTTTGAGGTTGGTTGTTCAGATGCTTCATCACCCAACTAGGCAACGCAATCAGAGCAAGTGAGGGTGGATTTGCTGTGTGCTTCATTCATATTGAAGCTGGTATTTTGGAACCAAATATTTTTTTTAAAAAAAATTCTAGACCTAGAGTCCATAAACCTGTAAAGTCTATAAAATCTCTATAGAAATGTCTGCATTCCATTGCCAACACTCATTTCTGATTTGAAAATTTATCCGTTTACTTGGCAAAACTTTAAAAGGAAAGGCAGGGTCACCAATGATTTTTAGGAAACTAAACCAAGTAATTAAGTAAAGAGATTTCTGGCAATGCTTTTTCAGGAGGCTGTTAAATTTTGTATAATGTTTATATCTCATGAAAGGAAAAGCAGGTTGGTCCAAACATCTAGGTATTATTTCAAAGGGGGAGAGAGAGAGAGAGAGAGAGAGNGAGGGAGGGAGGGAGGGAGGGAGGGAGGGAGAGAGAGAGAGAGAGACATCTTCATGCCATAAAAATGTCATTTCACACATGCTGCTGCAGCGTATTCATTAAAAGCATCACTTGGAGTATTTCCCATGCTGTTCCATTCCTGGCTGGCATAATTTTACTCTGGTGGCATATCTGATTAAAAACAACAACAATAAACAAGAATACATGCAGATTACTAACTATAAACAATTATTTCCCTTTCTTTCTTTCTCTCTCTTTCTCTCTTCTCCCATCCCACTTTTCAGAACACTAAGTAATAAATTACAATTGTTGGTGGCCTTAGCTCATTGAACCTTTCCAAGAAAATAGGAAATACACAACACGGTGGCCAAAGACCAAATAGGCAAAATAAAAATGAACAATCACTTACTTTCTTCCATTGCCACAATGGTTATATTATGCCATGTGCTAGTTTCTCTGTCCAGCGGTGTGGCCAATGTTATCTTTCCATCTTGAGTATTAATGTTGAATTGTCTCTCAAGGTCAGTGTTCCGATCGATGGAAAACCTAGTGAACAAAGATCCTTGTTAAATTATTCAATTTAAATACGTGTGCCTGATCTGAATAGGACAGCTCTCATAAGCTGACACATCTGTGTTTGGTTGAATAGCAGTTATGTGGTGTCCATGGATTCACGGAGCTCAATAATGATATAATTCATAAGGCCGAATAAATAAATGAATGAATGAAGAAAGAAAGAAAGAAAGAAAGAAAGAAAGAAAGAAAGAAAGAAAGAAAGAAAGAAAGAAAGAAAGAAAGAAATATAGATGGAGGATCAGGAAGCAGAATTATAATCCATGGAGTAATTAGCAATATGATCTCAGTGTGAAGGTTAGGAGCCATCACTAAGATCAGTCGGTAGCAGTCTTTTAAAAAACTACTGCGAATCAAGAGTTAATTAGATGATCCATCACTTTTATTGGACAATTCCTGTTGTATTTCATCACCACTGCTGATAATTCTGTCAATACATTAAGAGAGGAGGTTGTTTTGTACATGTCTGTGTGTTTTAAAGATGCAGCAAGCACTCCAACAAAAATGACTTTACAGTAATTAGATAAATATGTCATCGCTGTATGCTGTAAACCAATTCTCAAGACAATATCTGCTTTTTAAAAAACAACATCTTTTCAAAACTGAAAAATACTTTTAAAAACTGAAAAAAAATTACCATTTTGTGAATTGATCTCATTGGTGTCTCACAAAACAATTTTGATCTGATAGCAGAGCAAACAAGAAGGTACAGGTGCATTATGCAGCCTAAACGCAGAAAGCTAATTTGACAAAGCAAAAAATTTTGGTAGTAAATTGTTCAAACGGTGCATTGAATAAAATGGTGATTTAGAACTCCCTAAAAAATTTTCAAGAAAGCTTTTACACCAGCCCATTTTCATGGAATTGTTTTATTAATGCATTACTTGTAAAATAAACCAAAATGGGAAATTAAACCTTTAGATTTCTCACAGGCTATGCAGAGAGTGAAAGAGAAACAAGCAGGAAAAGGACTGGAGGGGAAAAAATGATATTAGTACCAGATACCACAGCTTTTATAGTTCTACTAAATCCTAATGGAGAATTTAAATACAAAAGCATATTTAGTATCATTCTAAAGTGTGACATCTCCAAACATCACACTAATCCATTTGCATTTATTTAATATTCTTTTGTACCATGCAGCTATTAATTAGAATTAGCTATCTCATACCACGACTCGGGCTGTTGAATACTTGAGGAATCTTTAAAAAGTTTTTCTCTCCAAATTTTGTTTTGACCTGATTTGGACCTGATTTGAAAAAAATGCATTGTATTAAAACTTGGTTATATATCCAAACTATATATTTGTCATACATAACTTAAAGGAAAAAGAGGAAAAGGAATAGCAGCAATTGTAAATGTACCATGCCCCTATAACTAAATACCATGCAGAATAAAGCCCACATTTCATCCTGTAACATTGTAAAATTGGGGAATAAATATGGAGCTTCAAGGCCATAAGAATCTTCATACATTATTATTATTATTATTATTATTATTATTATTATTATTATTATTATTATTATTATTATTTACAAATTAATAAGAATAAATTAATTCATTTAAACCAAGGGTCTTCAAATTTGGCAAGTTTAAGACTTGTGAACTTCAACTCCCAGAATTCCTGAGCTAACATGACTGGAGGAGGAATTCTGAGACTTGAAGTCCACAAGTCATAAAGGTGTCAAGTTTGAGGACCCCTGATTTAAATGGCTTCACAGCATTTCAAGAGGAATAGTGTTTTAGTGCTTTTAAACCTTAGGTGATCTGACTGTAAAATGTAGTTTGAGAGGGTATTCATTTTTTTTTTAAAATGAGGCAGGCATGAAAAGTTTTGTAACCATAACCTGCTTCTTCTAGTATAGAAATATTCCATTTCTGGAGGTTTTCAAAGAATAAGGACTCTTCACTTGGGCAGGGGGTTTGGCTAAAAGACACTCAAGGTCCTTTCCATTCCTATTATTCTAAATAAAACATATGGTCTGATTTTGGATTAAATTTGTGAACTGATGAGCTATCAGAAGCTCTTTTAAATTGCTGGGTGGACCCTTATGCAAAATACTTTGTGTCAACTGTAGCAACATTATGCCAGGCAAAAAGAAGAGAGAGATCTGAAAGAAGGCAGGTTCTGCCTTCCTTCTTGTGCAGATTGCTTGCAAATAGCAGCAATCTGTACAGAGATCAAATGTTGGCATGAGTCTTGGGTAACTCAGCCAACAGCTTCCATAATAATTCAAGAAAGAGATAACCAGGGCATGAACCAACTGCTTAGCCATCTTGGTAGTGAGGAATTGATGGATCCTTTGAATATTCATGAAATGGAAATGAGCACTTTTCATTTTTTTTTAAATGGAATGTTTTAAAAGAAACCTGTAGCTAAAGCTTTGAACCAAAGGGAGAAAGAAAAGTGAAGGAACGGAGATGATATAACCAAGATTGGGCTACAATAATGTCTGTCTTCTGTTTGCTTTCATGTTCTATTTAAGGCTGTGGAGACTCATCCAATCAGAAATTCTGCTTGGACATTGAATGTCAAATCATTCAGAGCAGTGACAAAAGAATAAATCCAAAAAACATCAATATGGATGCAATAATTGAACTTGAAAGATAAAATCAAAGAGGGTCCCAAACAGTGAACTTGAGGAATCCCCAGGGATAATGGAAGATCAAAAGATCAAACTATTTCATGAAATCAGAAATGCCCAATGCAATAACAAAGCACCCCCTATGTCTTATGATCCCTGAGCTATCTATATATAAGCAATTTGACATTGTCTGAACGTCCTGTAAGGAGGGATGGATGGATGAAATTTCCAAATATTCATGAAACTGTGGTTTGATTGTTAAGTATACCAGTTAAATTGCAAGCTTTCTGAAACAAAACAAAGCAGGATTTCCTTCTGCTCCCTGTTCAGTTCAACTTAAGCCCCATCAGATAGATTTTGGAATGATTAAAGAACACATATTTAGAAAGATCGCTAAATCTTTCTAATGAGCACGAAATAGGCAACCCCTCCATTAAAATGATGAACTCCGATTTACATCTGGAGCAAAAAGTCATATTTTCAATCAATTTTATTTAGTAACATAAAGAATTTTAAGTTATAATCCCCATATAGCTCTTTAAACAGAAGCAAAACTGGAGATTTGTGAAATTTTGCACATTGATTTTCAACAAGCTCTTTGTGAGATCAAATTGTATTAAAAATTATTATTTTTCTCTAAAAAACAAAGCCGGTTTACAGGTTGGCAGGAAGAAAAAGCTTTCTTCCTTTGATTTCAGACCAATATATATACTGTATTATCACATACGACGGTTTTGGTAATGATATGATAGCATTGTTCTTTTTAATGAGGGTATTGTCAAACATCTAAGCAACATATGAAGGAACATTTTTATCAAATGGAGGAAGGGGATGGAAAAAATAGCATACTAATTAATAGCTTTTGAAATTGCTTCAGTGATGCCACAGTTTATTGGGTAGTGGTGACTGGATGCAAAACCTGAGTTTGGAGGGAGTAGATGGCAAGCCACATTTCTTCAGTTGATGGTTCAGAAATATAGATTTGAATGTAACTCTACCTCTCTGCGTTTTTATTCATTTCCACCGAAATGCTGTTTTGTATTAAGCTTTGCAACCAAATCTGAACCTTCCCAGCCTTTCAGCTTTTTCCTGCTGAGACGTGAATCACAATGTTGATACTGTAAATCACTGTATCTCAGCATTGCCAACCAGAGAGGGCATGCTACTAGGTGACTGAGATAAACAGCTATGGCTCGGGAAGGTACAAAATATTTTATCTGGGGTTTTAAAGCCTGCTGTGTATTAAGAAAATGATTTACTTTTGCTGAAGACAAAATACCCTTCTGGGCTCTATGTGTGGAAGTGGTGTTCATATGCATACACAAGTATTCTTTTCTTAAAAAAGAAGAATGCTGAATGGAGAAAGACTAGATCCAAGAACCATTTGTCACCAAAAATTTGAAAAAAACCAAGCACAAGTTTGGAACAGTGGTGGGATTCAAAAATTTTTACTACTGGATCTGTGGGTGTGACTTGGTAGGTGTGGTGTGGTTTGGTGGGCGTGGCAGGGAAAGGATACTACAAAATCCCATTCCTTCCCTACCCCACTAACCTGTTTCTAGCTCCGTTCTCCTAGGCAGGGCAACCAAAGAAGAGCCAATCGATCAGCTAGGACTCGGGAGGCAGAGAATAGATGGGGGGGGGGCAGTCAGAGGGAGTATTTGCCAGTTCTCCGAACTACTCCAAATTTCCACTACTGGTTCTCCATAACTGATCAGAACCTACTGAATACCAACTCTGCTCTGGAATTATGGCAAATATCCCTCTTTGAACTCCAGAAAGAAGTGTTGGAAGTGTATTATGTTAAAAAAACATGGATAATATAATATTTCAAAAAATTAAACTAACTGACATGAATCTATGGCTTTAATGCATGGATTAAGACTTGGTTCTTTTTCTTAGATGACACCCTTCTCCAATTGTTCACATATCATTCTCCTATGCAATTCATCACAGCTCCCCTCAGTTTCAAATTACATTTTAAAAGGACTACATATGTTTGAGATTGTAATGATTTTAAATAAAACTATGTCAACATACCTATAACTAAGAACATTTTAGTCAGGTCCTTGGTGCTCTCTCAGCCTGCTTGATTTCTTGCAGAGGTTTCATTAACCAAACCAAGGTAACATGATCAGTGCTAGTGTAGCTCGCCCAGAAAACATCAAGGACACCTCGGTTCAAATATTTTTCAACCCTCGGCTGCAAATATTTTTCTTTACTGGTACATTTCAGTATCGACAAGTGCCAGGGAAATCAGGAGATACAGCGAGTTCAAATGAGTATAAAGTTTTATTGAAAACTTAAGCTCTCTACAAGAATCTGAATTGCGAAAGGTCAAGGGGAATTAGTGGTAGTTAAGAATAGAAAGGAATTCGAGATGAGCTGGACTTAGATCTCTTGTGGGCACGTAGGGACTCATAACTGATGATACATTTGATCCCTCCCTTGGTCATCTCCTGCAACTACAAGTATTTAGCAAACTTTGAGGTTCTAATATGCCCACACTTTGGTTACCCAGGTTCTTATGAAGCAACAGGGCTACATGGAGATTTGAATCTTCTCTCCAGAAGATATTTCAGAGCATACAAAAGGATGAAAATATACCAACTGTATTTGTCCTCAGGACTATATGATTTGGACAATGAATTTCAAGTACTGAACTTCCGTAGCTTGCTTCATAAAAGCAAGCTGGTGACTAGATTAGTTTGTCAACTTTAATGCCAGCACAGTAGACAGTTAACTCTTGAGATTTTTTTATTTTCGTCATAGGATTTGAGTAAAGTGTTTAGGGAAAACTGTCAAACAGAAAAAAAAGCCACATGAAAATAGACATATTGATGAATGAATTGAAGAATCTAGAATTAAGACAAAAACAGAAGCCACTTTGGATTTAGACTAAAAGCTGGAAACTGTTAGTAAACAACTGGACTTAATGGATGGAATCAGACCAATGTGTTGTGAAGATGAAGTTTGCCAATTAAAATATATATATATTGAAAAAGGTAGTAAACTAGATAAGTTGCTGGTTTAGTACCTGCAAAAATGAGTAAATTATTATTATTATTATTATTATTATTATTATTATTATTATTATTATTGTTGTTGTTGTTGTTGTTGTTGTTGTTGTTGTTGTTGTTGTCATCATTCACACAGTCAGCCAGATGATTAGATTCCTTTTTTTAATCCATCTTTCAAGTCTTTATGATGATGATGATGATGCACAAAACAATGTGAAATAAACCTCTGCCTCCATTTCTGTGGAGCATTTATAATCTATCAATATCACTGAATAGTCATCAGAGTTCTTTTTTTCAATCCAAACAGTCTACTTCAGCTTGTGCCCAGTTAATAATTCTAGTACTGTTTTGTCTCATAGGTATGGTCCAGGTATTGACAACTTTGATGTTGTTTCATTTTTATCTTTAGCAAATTTCTCATTCTTGATATATTCCAAGATGTATTCTTTGCTAATCAGATTTTTGACTTGTCCATGCTTGATATTATCCAACGATGAAATGTGCAGATAATTCTAAGTTTTGTCCTGATGACGCCTGATAGTTTGGTTATATGGCATTTCAATTCCATGACTGTGATTTTACACCAATTTATTGCTACTGTAGCAAATTTCTCCAGGCCAAATTCTGTTGCTGTATCTGTGCTAAACATTCTCATAGTGTTTGTCATTCATTGGATTTCAATTTTAGATTTTCCAAAAAGCTTCTGATTATGCATATAAAGCAAATGTGGGATGTTATTAGCATTGTTGCTGTTGGATAGCCAACATCTGTTTTCTTCAGAATCAAAGGAAAAGCAATTACAAATAATAAGGGTGGTAATGAATCACCAGGCAGATGCCTCACCTAATGTTGATAAGGACTAATAAAGGCCTTATTTTTCATTTTCAACCATCAATTATTTCTTCTACTGCTTCTAGTTTAATGGTTTTGTTGACACCAGTTGTTTCCAAACTTCTGATGATCCAACTATATGGCAATGAACCAAATATGTTGGTACAATTGTCTCTGGTTTCACTGAAATAGCTGGTTTTACTTCGGTTGATGATTTGTGCCTCACAGCATTCAATTTTCCAAGTTATTGCTGTTATTCGTTGTTTTATGATTTCCAAAGCTTCTTCAACTTTTCTGATGCTGAGCCAATATTTAGTTTTAATTAGGCTTGTGTTGAGTGCAGTCTATATATATTTTCCCTAGTCTATATATATTCTTTAAATTACTCGCATCTGACCTTAATTTCTTTACCTTTGTCTCCAGTCTAATTTTCCACTTTGGGACTGAATATAATTTTGTTTTCAGTTTTTGAATTTCAATTCCCATTTTTGTTGTATTGTAGGCAAGCTGATTAGTCTGTTCAAGAGATGATAATCCTTGCAAGGATCTTATTAACATCTGTTATAAATGCCGGGTTGTTTTTGGACACTACTTTCAGTGCAGAAAGTCTTTCTACTGGTAGAAATCTACTGGTTAGGTGCAGAAGCACCTAACACATTTTTCTTTTTTAATTTTCTTGTCTGGAGGTGAGTTTATAGTTTGCTTCATTGCTGGCCTTTACTGATTTTGTTGTGATTACTTCTTCTATCTTTTATGTAATTCTTCTCAGCTGTTTTCTTCATTTTTATAATTGTTCCTTCAACTCTTCTACTATTGTTTTGGAACTTCCATTTTCACATTTTTTTTTCCTGAATCTATTCCAATTGTGCATCCCTGAATAATTTATTTCTGGTAATGAACTTCCTTTGATCTGCTAATAATTACTCAGTGATAATTGATTCTGGATAGATTTAGATCATCATCATTCTTATTTCTATTGAGGATGGCAACAGATGTGTTTCAACAATGGAGAAGGTAATAAATCAATTTGTTAAATATTAATTTAAATTCTATAATAAGCATACTGAACTAGGATCAGATGGAAAAATATCTAGCTATGGTTCAATTTATAAAATTAAATTAACAATACAAAGTTCTCAGTAAATCAATTATTGAATCTGAAACATATGCCTTTCAACCATCCATGACAACTATTTCTAATTTATTTCAACATATTTTGCCAAGAAAGGGAGAAAAAGGGGAAAAAAATCACATGTCTAGATGACTTACAATAGGCAGATTTACATAACTACATATTACATATGTTTCAAGTAAAATCTCTTTAGAAAAAAAGTTGCATACAGATATTGATTTTTGTACAATCTATTTCCCCTTCCCATTCACTCTTCTGATCACAGTTCTTTAGCTCACTCTTCCAGTTGTGCTAACTACCTCTTGTCATGTCCCTAGATAGTACTGTACTTTGAAAGTCATGAAGAGTCATTGATGATGATTTAACAACATTAAGATTCTGCTCTACATAACAATATAGGAGTCTATAATAGGACTGTGTATGCTTCAAAAAGTATTTGGAACATGTGTTTTGGATCTTGCACAAGCACAATCTCTCTCATCCCTAAGGAGATCCTGACTTTTTTTAGGGTTTCATGTGAGCTTGAGGTCGGAAAGGATCTCACTGCTTTAAGGAATCTATTAATTAAAATGAATTTGTAGCAGATGGCCAGGCAGAGTCTGAAGGAGGAGGAGGGGTCAAGCACATCAGTTTAGAGTCACTTTGCATCCACAAGAAAGCTAAATTCAACCTTATTTGAATTCTAGTAGGAATTCTACCAACAATTTACCTGGACTGTTAGTAGTTCAGATTCTTGTTTACAGATAGTAATAAACTTGAATTCATCATGGAACCAACCCGGGCTTCCAATTTTTTTTGCCTGACAGAACTGAAATTAAAACATTGACTTGTTCAGAAACCACAGATCAGCAAACAGACGTAAAAATAACCTAAAGAAATGCAGGCTGTAAGCATCATAAACATTAGAAAGGCTGAATCAGTATGCATATCAGACAGAATCCAGATGAGAAAAGGGAGACACACATGTCAGTTGTGTATATTTAATTAAACACATGAAATGCCATCATACATGGTGGATTTTATGGGCAGGAAATACTCACAAGGCTTAAATAGTGTTATTGGCACAGAAAGATATATACTTTCAATAACCAGTCAGGAATGTCTGCCTCCAATTTTTTCCTCTTGTGACTTAATAACTTGAAATTTCTTATCTGATTAACCACCAGCCCTGTATAATCCTATTGCACAGATGGCGGCTTCAAAGAATTTGGTGTAGGCCTGCACTCATGAGGCAAAGTAACATTTCCAAAGCAATTAAAAATGAAAAAGTGCCTAAAGGTGATGGATTTAAGAACTTTTCCTCACAACATTTTCTGATCAGCCTGAATGTTTATATAGAATTTTTTAAAAAGGAAAAGAAAAAGCACCTTGAAGACTAGCAAATTTAATCGATAGCATATACTTTTTTAAGCCAGAAAATGATCTTGGATCAGATGCACTTGATAGCCATTATATATAGTTTTTTGGATAAGGAGGAAGAGGAAGTGAGAAAAATGGAGAAGGTATTCACTGTATTTTCAATACAGTGCCCATGAACATTAAACTATACACACACACACAACATACACACAAACATTCTTTTAATTATATTTAACATTTAAGCTAGCATGCTGCAAAGCAAAACACCAGCCTCCAGTATCAGTTTTATATCAAAGCATACCCTTGGGTATATTTGTTTTGTTAGACTTACTATTTCTTGCAATCAGAAGTTTCTTGGCAGTTCACAGTATGACCAAAAGAACAATACAATAAAAGACCTACCAGATATCATTTAAATTATTTCTAATAAAAAAGTCAACCTCTCTCATGGCAAAACAAACAAATGGATTACTAACAATAGTACAGTTGGAAAATAAAGATTGTAGCACTATACATTTCTATTTTATTTGTAAACATGCCCACTAGCTGGTTGGTGGAGGGTGAACAGGAGAATAAAAATACTAACAATAGGTATCCAAGGAGGGTACAAAATATGGAACATCTTCATTCTGGAAGACATCTTTTATGGCAGTTTTTTATTGTTTGTTCTTAAAGCCCCTGTCATACTGCACCAACGGATGCAAAGAGGATGTAAAACGGACAAAAAACCTTGCCATCCGTTGGTTAACGCGATGTACTCACTGCCTCGTTGTTTTCCTTCCTCTCTATCCGTCCAGTCATCCACTTAATTGACGGTTTTATCCCTCCAAGGAAAGTTTTGAGCTGCCGCAAAAGCTTGCGCGATGCCAATGTGATCCAAGTTCATTTGCGTTATGCATGCCGCTAGCGCATTCCATTCTGCATCCGGTGAGACGCACCTGCTTATTCTGACGTAGCATCGCCCTGTGCATGTGCCGACAACTTCGCACTGTCCGTGCCGCGTTGACGGAGGGAGGAAGGGAACGGACACGGGAATGGATGCAGACACTGGGATGCAGTAACGGATGCCCTAGTAGCGGAAACAACGTAAGCAACATTCGCAGAGGGGACCTATCTTGAATATGTAAGGATGTCTACAGGATGCCTAGAGGATGCCTAAGGATGGCCTAGAGGATGTAGAGGAGAAAGGGACACCTATACTGGCCTATAAAAAAGGGGGAGCATACACATCTGATTCTGCTACTTTCAGAACAGCAGTGCCCTATCGGGTGAGGTGCACTCTGCAGCACTTATTTCTTGCTCATCTTCCTCTTTCAGAGCATCCGAGTCATGCGTCCACCTACCGTGGATCGTGAACACAGTCCTTTGTGTGCGCGCCACCATCCTTTCTTGCAAGCAGTTGCGAAGCTTCAACACGTCGCCTGTGAATCTATCGTACGCGGAAGAAAAAGGGTGCGGCCAAGAAGCGTCTGGGTACGAGAAGTAGGGTTCACCATCAGAGGAGCAGGAGGACCGGACCTGGTACAACAAGCTGAATGGTGGAGCTCAGGAGCGAAGACACTCGGGCATTCACGAGAACTTCATGAGGATAGCCTTCAGCCATGTTGGAACGAAGTTGGCAGCGGCTGACACCTGTCCAGGTTTACGCAGCGAGGAGCACCAACTTTCCAGCCCAGCCTGGACCCTGGGCTCAAGGTGGCAAACTCACGCTCTGCGCCACTGTGGGCTCAGGGACCACCTACAGGACGAGTCGGCAAGTACTGCTCGGAGGGGTGCCCCAACATACATCAACATTGTGGTCAGAGGAAGTGGTGCACGCGCCATCCATTTGAAGAATACAGAGCGATGGAGCTCTCCAGTGCTCCGCTCCGAACTAAAGGAAGACTGGAAGAAAGTTTGCAGGGCAGTGTTAATCAGTAGTAGGTAACTTTACCCAGCACATAAGGTTACCACTTGTGAGCATCGCACGGCAAGCATGTGGCCGCTGCAAAGCGCCAGCCAAGTCGGGTCCCTTATTTCAACATACGAAGGCTTCTTAGCATCATCTTTCAGCGCATGGTCGAGTGCTGTCATAGCAAGTTCATGTACATTGATGCTGTCATGGGCAGCGGCTCTCATCTTCAGATCCAGGTACAACACGCCAAGTCACCTCAAGGAGGAGCTGGAACGCAACCTCAATCGGGCTCCCAGATCCGAGAACCATGCCCAATGACATGCCAGAAGATGTGCCCACCTTCATCGTGGGGGATGACGCCGTCTTCCTCACACCTAACCGTCATGAAGCCCTACACCTCCAGATTGCCTCACCCGATGAAGAAGGATCTTCAACTACCAGGCTGCAGGGCAAGGCAAGGTGGTGGAGAATGCCTTGGCGATCGCTGCCAACAGGTTCCAGGTACTTTCTCACCACCCATGCAGCATCACCCCACACCGTGTGAGGATAATGGAAGTCTTGCTGCAATCGTGCACAACTCTCAGCGCACGGCACTGGATGACCCTGAGTTCCACCGGAGAATCTTGCAGAACAGGTGCTCGTGACCTCCAGCAAGGCAATGCGGGACATGGTAGCCTGGGAAATGGAGCAAGGGCAAACCTGATAGACACTGAGTGTGGCAAGGCCCCAACAGAGCCTCACAGGAAGGGAGAAGCAGCGGCAACTCCTGAACCTGGCTGCAATCATCCAGCTGGGCAGCGGTGGAGTGCCAGACCGGGATTGGTAAGATGCTTTATGGAGGTAAGGGCAGGCACCAAAGGCTGGCAGGCAGCTGGCAGTGTAGGCCATCGCACCTAAGGCTGCAGACAGAGCTGGGCAGGAGTAGCAGACCAATGGCTGGCAGAATTGCTGGCAGGCAGGCAGCACTGCAAGCAGGCATTAGGACCAGAATGCCAAGGCATTCAGGCAGAGCAGCACCAGCTGGCAGGCAACTGGCTGGCACAAGACTTGGCATGAGGGCCAGACAGCAGGCGGCAGGAGCTGGCACAAAGGCTGGGCAGGCAGCAGGCAGACAGCAAGGCTGGCGGGAGGCTGGCAATGAGGGAGGACTTGGCGAGCAAAGGCTGGCAACAAGGCTTGCAGCAGACATGCAAGCAACAGTGCAGTCTAGCAGGCGAAGGGGCAGTCGATGAATGGTCCTGGAAAGCAGTCTTCGTCTTCTGAAGTGGTGACCTGCTTCCGAGCTGCTCTTCGCGTTATATCCCGCTGGGGCTGACGGCATGTCATGCATCTTCCCCGCATTGTGCAACTAGTATCCGGCGGTGATTGCTAGGTACTCGCTGTGCATCCGTTTCGCTGTGCATTAGCCGCTCATGCATCCCGGTTAATCCATTCACAATCCACTTTGCTGAGGGTCCCGCCAAGCCCTGCGGATGTCCATCCTGCTCCCATCCGCGTTCCATCCCTGGCTTTCCATTCCCGTATTCGCGTTCATCCATCCTCCTCGTCCACCCGCAGGACCGTACCGTGTAGGTCACCCGTCCGTGTTATCCGCTCCGGTTATGCAAATTTTTGCCCCTTTTGAGAGCGGATAACAACGGATGGAACATTTTCTCGTCCGTTGTGTCCGTTTTGCATCCGTTGGGCAGTTTGACAGGGCCTTAGATTTTACAGCATGCTCAGTGGCCAAAAGAAGCTGGGTGTAGTAAAAGCTGTGGCAGAACCTGGGATTGGATTTAAAAGACAGACCAGCGTAGAATCTCTACGTAGCCACAAATAGACGAAGCCCAGCCACCCTTGAATCCCATTGACCTTTATCTAACTCAAGGAGAGGTGCTAATTCTTAGTTGAGAAGATCCCTGCATATACACAAGTAGCAATAAATCAATACATCAATTAAATTGGATTTTTACATGTAGACCTTGTCTTTCATGCTTGGCTCAGGGATCCTAATTATTATTTTTGCATATGATTCATCTTTTCTTTTATTCCAGGACAAATTTTTGAAGACCATATCATTTGAAGCTTCCAAATTTTGGGCTCTTATATATTCTTCCACTCCCTCACTTTCTTCCCCCCTCCAAAAAAGTCAGACATAACAGAGAGGATACTGTGAGAAATAGAGACTCTTCAAGAGTTCCAGTTTGTAAGGCTTCGGTGACGGCAGGAATCCGTGATTGTGCGCGGTTTCTGCTGCACTTGCCGCTGAAGTGCCCCCAACCCAGCTGGATTTGGGGGCTATAGTTACCCTGTAGAGGTAACTGAAGATAGGGGAGATCCAGCAGTGGTCTGGGGGAATTGCAACCCCCCTCCTCAGCTGACTTAACTCCCTTTTCCGAAAGCAGTGGAGCGGCAGCCAGCAATGGCCGCCACAAAGAAGCTTTCATCCGGATAAGAATGTGCAGGAGGAAGCTGAGA
>BHFT01001036.1:0-46694 GCA_004320025.1 Laticauda laticaudata | reverse complement strand
CCTGGCTTACAATAAAGACTTTGCTGTTGGAACCCGGTCTACCTCGTGTTTTTCCGGACAAAACAGTTACAATAATTACATGTGGACATTAATTTAAATAGTTATTAAAATAAATGCTTAAATGTAATATTCATACTATTTTCTACATGTGTTTTATTTTTCAAAACATTTTATTTTTTCTTTGAACTATATACTGATTTTTTTTAAGTAAAAAGTGTGTCAGAATAATTTGGAAGGCTATGAGGCAATGAACTACTCATTCCTAACTTTTAGCCTGGAAAATGCTAAGCAAATAAATTCAGCCTGGAATATGAATGGTTATTCACACAGTGTAAGACCTCAAGGAACTCTAATCTTGATTACATTTGTTTAAGGTATGAAAGTACTATAAAATGCATATGTGGAGCTATGGGTTTAAGTTTTTGATATCAAATTAGACATTATCCAAGAACATCCTACCATACCACCACACTGAAAATATTTACTTACTGATTATGCTTTTTAACCCGAAATTCTTAACACATTAGCTACTTACAAACTATCATTTCCATGTTTTTTTAAAAAAATCTATTATTTAGTCCTTTGCAAATGTTTTTCTGATAATTTTTTTAATGTAAAAGAAAGCTTTATGGAAAAGAAAATCATTCTTTTAAGATTAAACTGGCTGCCAAGGAAAAAAAAATATAAGAATAGCACTACGAACCTAAGTTTTTCTTTGTGTTTTTTTTCCTCCTTGATTCTTCACTCAGAATGCTATGGCCCTACACAAACTTACAAGATTTAATTTGCCATGAATATAGAAATTATAAAGCTATGCGTTATGGGTGATGAAGCAGTTGCACATCCACTGTGCAAATGCTGCAAACAATTTCCTGTAGGAAAATCTCCAAAATTCAGCACCTTTTCAGGGTCAAAGGAACAGGCTATTAACTGCAGAAGCTACACCTGCCCTGATGTTTGCTTTTTCTATTTATATACAGCTAACAAGAGACAGATGCAGAAAACAGAAAATGTAAAATATAAGCATAAATTTTCATTGCACCCCTGGAAGCACATACATATGTGCCATGTAAAATTTAATGACTGTGCTAAATACATACGCTTTAGAGAACACTCTACCACCTGCCTACTGACAAATAGTGAAGATCCATCCTGCTTTCCCTGAAATTATAGTGTTTGGGAGGAAAACACAAGAATACTCTCTCATTTCAGAAAAATCAGACATATTTATTTGTACATGAATAATGGCACCAAATTAATATGGCATCGTAGCATTTAGGGGCCTTGTACATGCAAGCTAGATGAATAGGCATGTACATGTGCAATGTATAAACTGGAAGCAGCTTTGTGTTGATATCTCTGCTTTGTTTTGCTTAATAAAGGGAGATGTTAAAACAGAACTATATATAATTCATAAGTAAAGAATTCTCCAGTATAGTCCTGAAGAAAATTATAAGAGTGGTAATAACACTAGACATTTCTAATAACAATGTCTGAGGTATTGCTTGGTTTTTAGGCTATGATGAGGGCAAAGTGTTAGCAGCAGATCTTACGAGCTCCTTGTCCCCTGTTCCTATTTGCTGTTTAATGCAATATGAACTCTATTACTAGCATGGTGTAAATAGAGTAGTGTTTTTCAGCCTTGGGAACTTTTAGATATGTGGACTTCAACTTCCAGAATTCCCCAGTGAGCATGGTTGAAGTCAACACATCTTAATAGAACAGAATATAATTCTTTATTGGCCAAGTGTGATTGGACACACAAGAATTTGTTTTGGTGCAAATGCTCTCAGTGTACATAAAAGAAAAGATACATTCATCAAGAATCATAAGCTACATTAAGCTACAACACTTAATAAATAGTCACAGGGTACAATCAAGCAATCAAATCATACTAGGAAACAGTTAATATAGATCATAAGATAAAAGTGACAAATATTACAGTCATACAGTCATAAGTGGAGAGAGGTATGGGTGATAAGGACCGTGATTAAAGGCTAATAAAATAGTAGTTGCAGGACTCGAGTGATGAGTTGGACATGCTTGTTTATTGAATTAATTATTTAGCAGAGTGATTAGTGTTTGGGAAAAAAAAACCTTTTTGTGTGTCTAGTTGTTCTGGTGTGCAGTGCTCCGTATAGCAGGGGTCACCCAAACTTTTTGACCCTTAGGAACACCAAACTCACATTTTTTAAATCCTGAGGACCACTAATAATGATTTTTTTAAAAAAAAGATAATATATTTAATATAAAAACTTTATGTTCTGATATATGATATGTTTATATATATATATTATAATATATTATATATATTAATTATATATATATATATATATATATATATATATATATATATATATATATATATATATATATATATATATATATACTATATATTTGTTTTTTTTTTGTTTTTTTTTTTAAGCTCTCGCCGGGTACTTACATTTAGTGCGCTTTAGCTTCCCTTCGGGTATTATCCCACGTCTTGTAGTTCTGTTAAAGTTGTAGCTCATTGTAGTTCTGTTTAAAGTTGTAGCAGCTTCAGCAGGAATCTCATCTGCCATCATCAGGCTTCTGAATGAAGTGGTCTCCACAGTTCCTCTGTGAGACAGTTGGAGCCTGCACTCTCAAATAGAAGATCTCCCACACCACAAACAGAAACAAACACGCTGAGCACAGGACAGACTCCCTTCTGATGCCTCCAACTCAAACACCCCCACACTGAGCACAGACAGACTCCCTCTTGATGCCTCTCAACTCAAAACACCCCCCACCAGGCACCCAGGTGATACCAGCTTGCTGTATTAAGAGCACCGCTTCACACGAAGCCAAGTCAGCATTGGAAAGCCTCCAACACAAGAACAGAGTGCTGCCAGCCAATCCAAAGCCACAAAAAGACAGAAGAACCAGAAACACCAATCAATCAAACTCCCAAGTCCAATGAACACAGACCCCATGTTAATAGCCAATCAGAAGGAGACCAGCGCTCAAATTTGAAGCAGAGAATTCGTGAGAACACTTCCATTCAAAGCCTTGTGATGAGCAGATGAGATTCTGCTGGAAACGTGCTACAACTTTTAACAGAACTACAATGAGCTACAACTTTAACAGAACTACAATGACGGTGGGTAATTACCCGAAGGAAGCTAAACAGCACATATATATATATATATATATATATATGTTTTCTGAGGTTTTCTGCGAGTATTTGTATGTGGATCTTGTTATTCGCGTTTTCTCCCGCGTAGAACTTGGAAGTATCTACTGGCAACGTTTCATGAAGTCTCATTCATCATTTTCAGCTTGTTTTCTTCAGCTCTGTGCTTCTCAGAGTAAATATATAATATATTTATATATATCATCTGCCATCATTCAGGCTTCTGCATTGAGTTCGGTATGTGGGTAGGCTATCACAGCATTAGTTTTTAAATTGTGAGCGCTAGCCTACTGTGTGTCCCAGGATGGTTTTGTCCTTACATCCTGATTTGGTTGGGATCTTGGTCTGTGTTTATTGACTTGAAGTTTGTTTGATTGTGTAAGTGTTTCTGGTTTCTTCTGTCTGTTTTGTGACTTGATTGGCTGGCAACATTGTGTTCCCTTGTTGGAGGCTTTCAGTGCAGCTTGGCTTTCGAGTAAAAGGATGGCTATTATCTCGTTAGAAAAGCTAGGTTTCATCTGGGTGCTGGTGGCGGTGTGTTTAAGCTTGAGAGGTATCAGAGGGAGTCTGTTTGTGCCAGGTTTGCCTTGGCTCTGTGGTTGGTGGGAGATCTTTCTATTTGAGACTTGCAGGTCAAATGCTTGACAGTCTTGTTGGAAGCATCTCTTCTATTCATGCTTTCAGGTCTTTTTTCAATCTGCTATGGCTTCATCTGATGATTCTGTGTGGGGTGTTTCTATTAGTGGCTTAGGCATCACATCAAGACTGCCTTCAAAACAGACAGAAAATAGCGCCATCCTTAGAACCGCCAAAGATAAAATGACCTGGAAAACCAAGGCATTACAAAAGTTCCCTGTGCATCATGCCCAGCCACATACATTGGGACGACCATTAGTACGCTAGATGAACACAAAAATGCAGTAAAAAAGCTGGAACACACTTCCTCACTCATCAAGACATGAAAGCAACAGGTCATTGCATCAACTTCAAAGGCACCAAAACCCTAGCCACTATAGAAAACCCAGCCACAGAATCATCAGAGAAGCCATAGAGATTGAAAAAAGAAGCCCTCATGTCTCTGCTGCCCACCCAGGAAAAAAAGCGAGCAGAAACATAGCTCTCGCTGGGCCAAAAGAGCAGAGATTGGAAGGCACCGGCAACAAAAAGCAGTGCTTTTCAAAGGCGGCAGCTTCCATCTTCTCTTGCCTGTGCCTTCCTTGATCTGAGCTCTTTCACCCCAGTGAGAGCTATGTTTTTGCTCACTTTTCCTGTGCTTCCCCCAGGCAATGATGACTGGGACTATGGGAGGGCAGCAGAGCAAAGCACTAAGAGGGACAAGGAAACTGACACCGATGCCCCATTCCGGACTTCTGAATTGGATGGTGAAGCAGACTTGCCCACTCTGCCCCCTCCCACCACCACCAACTGGTACTTTTCCTGCTCCAGGACCTCCGTACAGCCTATGACCATTGAGGAAGAGCCCAGATCAGTAGAGGTGAGATAGAAGATGCGGGAGTGCCACACAAATGCATGTAGCACGACACTCTTACATCTTCCAGCCATCTCCATTGCAGCTTCAGCTTGCCTTTGCCACCAGCCCCCTCTTTCTGCAATAACATAATTTCCTCATCCTGGCCAGCAAGGGCTGCACTGCTTTTTGCAGGTTTGCACTTGGCCGAAGGGTGGGAGCCAGCGGGTGGGTGAGTCAGTGGGTAATTGCTTTTGGTGGTGCTTTTGGGGCACATTTCTTTGCAGCTCACCAAAGTGTTCTCATGGACTACCAGTGGGCTGTGGCCTACCGGTTGGTGACCACTGCTATAGTCTATAGCATCATTTTGAGGGAAGGAATTGGAATAGTTTATGTCCGGGTTGTGAGGGGTCTGTAAATATTTTCACAGCCCTCTTTTTGGTTTGTGTAGTGTACAGGTCCTCGATTGAAGGCAGGTTGGTAGTAATTGTTTTTTCTGCAGTCCTAATTACTCTCTGAAGTCTGTGTCTGTCCTGTTGGGTTGCAGAACCAAACCAGACAGTTATAGAGGTGAAGATGACAGACTCAATAACTCCTCTGTAGAACTGGATCAGCAGCTCCTTGGGTATTTTGAGCTTTCTGAGTTGATGCAGAAAGAACATTCTTTGTTGTGCTTTTTTGATGACGTTTTTGATGTTAGGTGCCCATTTTAGGTCATGTGATATAATAGAACCTAGAAATTTGAAGGTCTCTACTGTTGATACTGTGTTGTTTAGTATTGTAAGAGATGGTAGTATGTGAGGGATGAACACTGAAATAGAGAATGGGCATATAATTTTCTGCAATAGTGCTACCTGTGATGTAGTCAGGACACATTAGAATGTGGAGATTTCAAAAATAGCTGTAAGATCTTTGACTCAACTTGCCATCTTTAGAAACAGGGAAATAATATTGTACAAACTGACTTTGAATAGAAGCTATCTTGAGTTGCAATTCTTCAGATGTTGAGACTCTAGAAAAAGTACAGAGAAGAGCAACCAGGATGATTAGGGGGCTGGAGACTAAAACATATGAGGAAGAATGGTTTCAGGAACTGGTTTTGGCTAGTCTAATAAAGAGAAGGACCAGGGGAGACATGATAGCAGTCTTCCAATATTTGAGGGGCTGCCACAGAGAGGAAGGGGTCAAGCTATTTTCTAAAGTGCCTGTAGGGCAGACAAGGAATAATGGATGGAAACTGAACAAGGAGAGATTTAACTTAGAAATAAGGAGAAACTTTCTGACAGTGAGAACAATCAACCAATGGAACACTTTGCCTTAGGAAGTTGTGGGAGTGCCATCACTTGAGACTTTCAAGAAGAGATTGGACTGCCATTTGTCAGAAATGGTGTAGGGTCTCCCACTTCCAACTCTGATTATCTGTTATCTGTATCACTATATTTAAAAGTTACTTCTAACTCTGAACCTGGTTGTTTTCTTATGGATGTTTCATTACCCAACTAGGTAACATCATTGGTGCTAGAAAGGAGTAGGGTTTGCTCTCCGTTGCCCTGTCAATGTTTGTGGGAATGTTCTTGATGGTTCATTGATTAGGCTGTTTTTTACGATTTGATGGCTGATCTAGTATTAATCTTTGAGTTAATCTCTGCTTCTCTGGGTATTGATTGCTGGCAAGGTAGGATTATGGTCTCTAACTTTTTGATGATCTTTTTTTAAATGGTATGTAGATGTTGTTTATCTCTATGTGCCTATTGCTGACTGATTTGTGTTCCAGGGTTCCAAGAATTCTCTAGTAGGTTTAGAATGCTCACAATTTCTCAGTTGAAACTATGGTGAAGTCTGTCCATGTGTTAGGCACTTAAGGAGCAGTCATGTCTTCTGATTGTTGATTGGTGTTCATGGATGTGCTCCGCTAGTTTCCTGCCTGTTTGTCCTACATAGCGGTTATTACAGTCCTTACACTGAATGTTGTAGATTATTTCTGTTTTCTTCTTCTAAGGCTACTGGGTCATTTGATTCACTTAAGATGTTTTGGAAAGCTTTAAATGATTTGTGTGCTACACTTATTTCAAACTTTATCATGTTGTGTTATTTATCCTGGAGTGTCCTTGTTTTTTTTGTTTTTTTTAAAAAACCTTTTATTCTGTGATAAGCAACGTGTAGAATAATTCTACCTGTCCTGAGACAACAGGCTATGGTTTAATTAAACTATAGGTGTTGTAGGTAGTTGGGTAAAGCATCCCAAGGCTGTAAAGAAAAGAACTCTGACTACAGAAGCACCAACTTTATTCTTTCTGCTGCTGGTGTTTCCTAATTTTATTATGGATGTATTTCTTTGACTGGTTCAGCTCATTACAGAGACAAATATCAGTTAATGGCAGGTAACTCTTCATCCTAATGTGTCTTTGCTACTGAGGTCTGTGCTTCTGAGATATTCCATTTTGCACCAGAAATTAGTTTCTGTGTTACAGCTCCAGATGAGTGATTAAAAAAAAGATATTGTAATTTTGATAAACCCCACTAAATGGTTTGACTGAAATAAAGCTAAAATGAAGGTATAAATGGCTGAAGTGATTAAGACTGTCAATTCCTCTTGGATACTGTAAGAGAATGAAATGGCTGATGGATTATTATTTATCCCTTAATGTGATTTTTTGGGGATTTAATTAAAGATCTTCTATTATATGCTGAAGGCTATTTGGGGCTATAAATCAAAAATCCACAATGGGGGATGTTACAAGGAACAAAAACCATGGAATGCAAGGCACTCGAGCCAAGTGCATTTATATTTTTAATATTTGGTAACCTGACTTTTATTTTCTAAAAATTCAAGAATTTGTGAAAAGCATTTGTTTTTAGAAGACTTCTTTCTGAATGTCAGTGGTGGAATTCAGTCAGTTCACACTGGTTTCAGCAAACCAGTTGTTAAATTACTCCGACCACTATCAAAGTGGATCCTGGGTGTTGCGCTGCAATGGAGAAACAAGCAACGGAGTGGCCAGGGGAGAGAAGGAGAAGGTTGTTTTCCCTCTATCTTCTCCCTGCTTCTCCTCCTTCCCTCATGCCAGCTGCTCCATTTCCAGTTTCTTCATTGCACCACAGCACCCAGGATCCACTTTGATAGCAGGGGGGGGGGATTTAAAACTGGTTCACCCAGGATCAGGTTGGCCATCAGGGAAAGCTCATCCCACATGTGCAGCAGAGCTGGAGAATGAGGGTGGGCCACACCTACCACGACTGCCAACCTGAACTTGGGATAACCAGTTGTTAAATTATTTGAATCCCACCACTGGATGCTTTGCTACACAGAATTGCAAAATCTTGAACATATAGGGATTTCACAGGAAGAGGCCACAAAAAGATATGCACTTCAAGTTCCATCCTTCTTCCACACGTGCTGCACATATAAAAGCAAAGTTTTGAATGAAATACTATGATATTTTAACTTTCCAATGGACAACCCTATGAATATAGCTTAAATATAGATAAAAATTAAAATCCAAAAGTGTCTGTCTTTTGTTAGATTGTTACAAGGTGTCTCTGAAACTCTGGTTGAAGCCTAGGGCTTACAACTATACTGTATTGGTCATACACACTCCAAGGGCTATTTTGGCCATGGAATGAGCAGTAATTGCCAAGGCTTCCAATTTTCTCTCCCCTTTATTTAGTGAAATGTTGTACCCTCTTCATAGCTTCCTGACAAATCCTATTGCTCAACAGACATGCACTGAAAATCATATTGTTATCATAGCATGATACCATTGTAGTTCCCCAATGCATTCATTCTAGTTGTTTTAATAGCTTTGATAGAAAGAAAAAACAAATAAAACACCTCTTTTGCCCTATTTCCCAAATGGACCATAGTGAGTGGGGCTGGGACTTCAGTAAAGTAACTAATCACTGATTTTCCTAGTGAAGCTAATCAGAAATCTCTAGTGGTCACATTAGCTTGGTAAAATGCTCCATAAGAGGAGGATTTTTCAAGATGAATAATTTTTAGCTGCTGTAAAGCAATCAAACAAATCTAATTTTTGCCCAATTAAAACCAACGCATCCAGTGTATAAATTATGCCAAGAAAGTATAAATTAACATACTAATCTTGCAGTATAAATTAACTATTAAGGGAAAAGCCAAAAGAATTTGCTGTCAATTGAAATGGGTTCTGTTATGTTCAACACATCTCTAATCAAAAGGGCCAATGTATTTGGCCAGCCTTTGAAAGTCACATTCTCCTGTCAAATTAAGAGAATTATTAAAGGAAATTTAAAAAAAAATGCTGGGAGCTATCATAACACTGTAAATCAGTAAATAGCTCTGTTAAAAAAAAAAAAAGGATAGAAACACCACTCAGATTAAATACTGACTGTGCTGTAGATTTGTTCATCGATGTATAAAAGTTACTCACATGACAGGGAATGGGGAAAAGCCACCAAAATATGAACCATCCCTGTGAAATAATTGCAGCAAAAGTGGCGTTATTTTGGATTTTGGCAGTTGTGTTGTGAGTTACATTGTAGGCTATTGATATGGTTATATAAACCAAGATTCTGAGTTTAAACCAACCTTTAGCGAGGTACCTTTTAATCTTTTGGAAAGGATATTGTCAGGTGCAAGCAACCAGAATCACTTGTGAATAGCCTTATCCTGTCACTTTATTGTTTTTCACCTGTGTTACAAGAATCTCCCCAGGCTGCTTGCCTTTCACTGGGAATGGGCAGATAAGGCTTTATAGATTTTGGGGGAGCTCATGCTTACGTCATTTGTGACTGCACAATGACTCCAAGCTACTTCTGGACGCCTTCCTTCAGCCTCACTGGTAATTCATCTACAGGTAGTAACATCACTACATAAGGTGACAAATGAAGAAAAAAAGCTTGGTGGTAGGGATAAAAGGAGACAAAACATTTGGCAATAATTTGAGCTTGGAAGCAGGTACCCTTTATTTGGAATAAATTGTGCTTTATTTAATATGTATGTGTAAGCTATCCATCTTTTGGTAGTGTATCAAGGAGGTTTACTGTTCTCATATGTGTGTGTGAATAAAGTAGATGGATGGATGGATGGACAGATGATAGATAGATAGATAGATAGATAGATAGATAGATAGATAGATAGATAGATNGAATAAAGTAGATGGATGGATGGATGGACAGATGATAGATAGATAGATAGATAGATAGATAGATAGATAGATAGATAGATAGATATAGATAGATATAGATAAATGATAGATAGATAGACAGATAGATAGATATAGAAAGAGACAGACAGACATGACAAAAATGTTCTCTTCTTCGTATCTAAGCATGTTGGGAGAAGGTATTCATGTTGCTCTGATAGCTTATGCATATGATAATGCATGTATTTCTGCAGCTGTATAAAGGAATACTTTATCAATAATTACTGAAAGAACAAGCAAGTTTAAAATAACTTTGGCAAGATACTGGTGCTTCTGTACAATGTATAGATTTTTTTTGCCCGAATAGTGTAAAACATTCCAAATTGCCTAATTCTTCAAGTACCAAGATAGGCACCTTGAGACTTTCCATCTGCTTCTGTGCATTCTTGGCCATTTGTTTGTTACACATTGCTAATCTCTGCCAGCCCACTTTGTCGCAACTGGGTTAATTTACTATAAGAGGCTAACGTGGAGACAGAAGTGGATTCTGAGGAGAGAGTTAACACACCGAAAAAGGCACTCCTTTCTCCCCAAAGTCCTCTCTGTTTAAATCCTCAGTGTTCTTGGCATTTTTATTTTGATGAGTTAAGTCACAGATATCGAGGAGGAGAAAAGAAACTGCAAAACAGAGGAAAGGCAAGGAGAAAAGAACACCATTGGAAGAAAGATTGATTGAGAGAAAAGGGCCGATCATCTGCTGGAGAAGAACTTGGAACCTCTGGGGATCTTGGCTGTTGTTGCCAAGATGGAACAGAAGGTCACTGAGTAATCATTGTGGGGCATTTTCAAATTAAGTAAAATGTATGTTCTTAACATGCTGGTATTAAGCTAGAAGCACTACCAATGAAATAAAGCATTGAGTATACAAGCTGAATGTTTTGGGTTTTATTTATTTTTTTGTATCTTCCAAATATCTAGAATGAATTTGCAAATAATTAATGCTTTATTTAAAAATTGCTACTCACCCAATAGCTTACACACACACACACACACACACACACACACACCACACACACACACACACGGAATTGAGATATGATTGTGGGAATGTGGGAGAAATGGAAGGGAAACCTGAGAGCAGATGTGTCAATAATCAGACAATAATAGAGGAGGCTGCTTCACAACAGTGCTTAGTGGTTCATTTCCCAGAAAATATTGGTTATCTAGGTGTCCTTGTCAGATGGAACAGAGGCCATACTTTGGCAGACCAGGTTCTGTCACTGAGATGAAATAAATCTTCCTCTGGATTCATCAGTTTCTTTGTCTGAGATCTATTCATGGTATGGTAGCTTATGATGAAACCAAAATGTAGCTAATAGCTAAATATATGTTATTTAGCTTGGCCTCAGACAGGGGACTTTGATGAAAAGTTTATGATCTTTGCGGGTCTGTAAAGCCAAAGAAAGCTGAAGTAAGATTATAAACACAGCCACAGTTTTACTTAGTGACTGTTCCGTTTAATGACAGAATTGCCCATTCCAACTGTGATTGCTAAACAAGGGCTATTTGTAATTCTGAAAGATAGGTGATACAAAAAAATAATATATGTCTGTCTATCATTTATCCATCTATCATCTGCCTATTTTATTCATTGAATTTAGATACCCACCCATTTCTTTCACAGAGTGACTGTGAGCTGTGTACAATTAAAATATACATTCATACATTTACTGTTTCGCCTATCCCTTACTTTGCTATTCTGATGTATTGCTTACATCAGAGTACTAAAGATATTTGGCCCAAAATGCATTTTGAGACAGCCATGGAAAGTCACCAGGGAAGATGGAAAACATACCAAGCAGCAACTGTGTAATTGAATGTAAATTATACAGTGTAGATGGGAACCTTAACTGCATCTAACTTGGACCCCAGCATCTCACACCCTATCCTCAATGTCAATACATTGATCAAGAGATATACACATAGGTTTCCATGGAGTTGGGAGATGCCATTGTATAGGCTTCCCATTCCTGTAAAAAAAAAAAAACTACTCCTCTTTGCCATTTACCAATTTCAGCAAAACATATTCAGAACTTTGGGAGGAAAGGTTTATGATGCTAGACAAGGGTTAACATGCACAATCATGTCCTCTTTCTATGTGTCAGAATTCAGGTTTGCCTAGTGTTGCTTTTAATGTTGGAATTACTTGCCAGCATATATTTTTTCCCCTTGCAAGCAAACACACACATATGTTTTGAAGCAAACTTTGGAACCATTAGCAAAGATCGAGGAAGATCTAAGCTTTTTAATCAGTATTCAATTACAATTTAAAGCAGTTTCCTGCAAGTCTGAAATAGTTTTTAGCTTGAAAAAGTTGGAAGCTCCTTCTATGTAGAAATGTTTCTTTGAGTAATCCAGATTTTTAGGAAACAGAAATTGCTAGAGTCAATCTAGAATTGTGCATTCTCCACAGTGCTGAAGCAAAAGTGTCTGCCAAAGGGATCAAGATCTGCATAGTGGCAGGCATGACCTTATGACCCTTATATATGTGTGATGACATCACATGCATGTAGTTGTACAAGGAGCAGTACTTCCATCACAATGCTGTGCTCAATTGCAATCGTTGACGTGTCATTTACTCTATGGCTTCCCATGTTAAAATAATTGCCTTTTCATACATGAGCATAACTAGTACTTCTGCTATTTATTCTACAATCTCTTCTGGATTCCTCCTAAAGAGAAGCTCTTTCTCTATTCAAGTCTGAAGATTGGTTCTTGTTCATTACTGTTTTCAGTCAAATGGCTCATTGTTTCCTATTGTTCTTGCTTTTATATTGAATCATAAGTTTTCTAATGCTGTGGATAAAAAGTTGGAGAAATAAAATGTAATTAGATGGGAAATGTAATGTGGTTATTGTACTAATTTTATTTTAGGACACAAACTTGTTTGATTCTTAAATATTGCAACTTGTTCTCTTGGAACCACTCTTATGTAGGTACCAATACTCTACCAAATGTGCAGGAGGCATGAAGTAAGGGAGTTGCAGTCAAACACCAATCAAAATAGCATAAAAACATTTCCTAAGCAGGTTATACTGCAGAAAAAAAAATGTCATGAATTTCACCCTACAATATGTGTCCATTAACTATTGTAGATGTTCATCTTTAAAAACAATGAAATATTCCTTCCACATGTATCACTTATAAAAATTTGCCAGGCAAGATTATTTTTTCTTCCTTAATTTACATTAAAAAAAGATATTTTTGACACATTGAATCTTATATAAAATGTAATAAAGAATTTGATTTATTGAATGTTCACAAATTGAAGCAATTAATAGGGCAAACCACTAGAATATCTGCACCAACATCAATAAGCATTTAATTTTTGCCTATGGCTTGAAAGGAATTGAGTAAGTATCTGGAAACACGTCAAAATGCTAATTGCTGTCTTACATCTTCCATGCTCATGATGTTAATAACAGCCAGGCTATGAATAATTTGTAAGGGTTGAGGGTCAGTTCCCTTCTCTTGAGACATGATTGGCTTAACAATTAAAAGCGTTATTGAAGAATTTCAATAATGGGAGAACAAAAAGCCAAATCTATACAGTTCCATCTACAAAGAAATAAGATTGTAACTGGTGATATTCTGCTATTTTGAGCAGTTTTGAGCTGAATAAATGCGGAAAAGATCAGGAAAATTGTTTCGGGGTAAATTAATTCCTTGCCAGCTCATCTCTTAGTTTTTGAAGAAGTTCAATTCTTCTTACTGCTGCCTCTTATTTCAACATTATTTCAAAACACGGCATTGCAACTTTTCTTCCTTGTTTAGGAAGTAGCTCTAAAAATTGTTTATACAAACAAGTGATTTCAGAAATTTGAGCACAGTAAAATGGTAAAAGAGGTAGCACTATAAAAAATAAGTAGCAAGTGTATAGGATAGCATAGTGACATGATTTTGGATACAAGAGACAATCAATTCCAACTATTAGGTCTTTGGTGACCAAAACATTTACTAGCAATACACAGAATTAAGCTATCATTGCAAACATTTTCATTTCAAAGATGATCCAAGAACTTTTTATCACAAAGTACATAATTGTTAAACTTTTTGCTGTTTTTTTCAGTTTTCTGAGCTAGAAAACTCATATTGAGTGTGGCATTAAATAGTCAGTCAGATTCAGCTACTTGACTATATGAGAGCCAACAAAGTGAGAAGTTGGCCCAGCCAATTTACTGATATTTCTTATTTTCTTTCTCTATTTTTATCTTTATGTTTTATCTTTAATTTCAGTTCTGCTTATGGGGAAGACTAGTTGAAGAGAATGGAGATAGGAATACATGTTTCTAGTAATATGGCATGGCACCAAGACAAATCTTGAATTCACGTGAGCATCCAAATCTGAAATGTATTATATCCAGTGTGATATAGAACAGACTGAAATATTTAGTCAGAACATACCTGGCAGGTCGGGCAAGTCAGAAGTCTATTGTAATGTATGTATCCAGAGTGAGCCACATATTTTTGGTCCATTCCCTATGCTTTTTTTATAAGATTAATAATATTCAAGAAACTCTTCTACACATTTCAGTTTGCAACACAATTTTTAAACAAATAAAAGACTACTGAAAAGATTATGTTTTGACACTCTCAGAATTGTTCATGCAATAATTATTGAGGTTCAGGCCTATCCAGGAAATTGTTTATTTTTGTGTGAGATAGCAACTTTTTATTGTTTTTTTTAAATGACAAATGTTGAGCTTCTAGAAATTTCCAAGCAATCAAGCTTACATATCATACCACACAAAGTTAAGCAGAACAACCTAGAGGATAAAATTACTCAATTCATTTGCCATACATCTGGACATACATATTCATGTTTTCTAAGACTTTATGCAGTTCTACCTGAAAAATGAAAGAAAAAATGAGCATTTTCAAATAAAAAAAAAACCAAAAAGACACCTCATGAAAATGAGGATTTTATTCCACAGAATAAAATGCCATCTAGTTCTTTAGGTTTTTTTAAAATATATATTTTGTTTCTGTGGTTACCTCAAAGTAGCATAAATCTAAGACATCATACATGGAGTATGACATCTTTTTGGAAAGA
Source organism: Laticauda laticaudata (assembly GCA_004320025.1). Classification (NCBI taxonomy): domain Eukaryota; kingdom Metazoa; phylum Chordata; class Lepidosauria; order Squamata; family Elapidae; genus Laticauda; species Laticauda laticaudata. The sequence goes on along the minus strand of BHFT01001036.1, from coordinate 31,836 downwards.
TGGCCCACAGCTGAATAGCATGCAAATGTGTCCTCTATTCAATCCCTAACATAGCTAAGAAAATCATCATACTTGAAACCTTAGATATATATTTTCAAACAGTAATAACATCGAAAATAATACTTAAGATCTGAAATTGGGTAGAATCATAAGCAGTTCAGTATATGGCCTGCAATTTTGCTTATGTTTTGAAATGTTCTAAGGAACCCAGCCAGGATAACGTATGTAAAACAACAATACATATGCTGAAATTTCAATATTTTTATATCATTTTTATAATGTGGACATTCCCACACTGAAAATTTATTTGATTTAGTTTTCTTTTTTCATATTTTATGCTCCTCTTTCATCATTTTTTCTCCTGTCTTATGTGGCTTACTGTGGCTTGGATTGCATTGATATTCACAAGCAGAATGGACCTTACAAAGACCTAACCCCTCCCTACCCCCCAATGAGCAATTTACTGTAGGATAGGAAATTCTCTGGAATTTATGTGGGTGAGGGGTCCTTGGTGCTACCTGTTTTCTTGCAGACATTTCATTACCTAAACTAGTACTGATGATGTTACCTAGTTTGGGTAATGAAACTTCTGCAAGAAACAACCAAGCTCAGAGAGCAATAAGGACCTCTCATTTTTACCCTGATCTAAAAATATTCTTCATTATTGGTATGTATTTGGATATAAGAAAGACATGCAGAACTGCAGAAATAGACAAGAAAAAGAAAGTGAATTTCACAATAAAGACATGTGGGAAAAATTAGTTTAGTCTTTCTGAAGAGGAAACCATTTCCATGTACAAACTACACTTTGAAGGAGAACTATGAGAACTTGAAACTACTTCCATTTCGTGGTTGTTGAGAATTTTGCAACCCGGATCTAAACTAAAGTAAATCTCTCTGCCTACCATGTTTCTTTCATTGTGTCTTTATTGTCATTTCTTTTTATTTTCTATCTATTTTTAAAGTAATTATGTTTACCAAAGCATACTATAAACATGTCTTTTTTACTAGTCATATTGATGTATTTTCCTAGTTTTTTTTCCTGGTTTCTTTTATTGGTCTATTATTTTACTTTTGCTTTGTTTAAACTTCCTTTAAATTTCTTCATTATTTTATTGTTTTGAGACACTTAGAGTAGCCCATGGTGAGATAGGCAGCAAATAAATTTAATAATAAGAATAATAAATGCATACAAAGCTAGAATTGAGAGGACCGCAATAGGATTGAGAATTTCCATAGACACAAAAGACAGCAAGCAGCACTTTCCACCATGGCCAAGACTGCCTACCAACTAGAAATCAATGGCTGGTGACCATGTGGGCATCCAAAACAGAGATGGAAAAACACCATCTCCAAGTTCCCTATTCTGATTGGCCGAAAAGGCCATTCACGGATTGGCTGTTAGAGAACCAATCTGGTTAACCCGCCAAACATCGAGAATAGTTAAAGCGGTGTCATTGGCCACAAGTCGCGGGCAAGCTGCTATAAAAAGGGCTGGCGTGGCTTGGGCTGTTGTTCTGTTATTATTGCCTAGCGAGTTTAATAAAAGAGTTTATTGTTGGAACCCAGTCTCACACGCTTCTTTCTGGACAGAACACTGGCGACGAAGGTGGGATCATCATAGAAGAGTGAGACCAAAGCACGTGGTGATCTGAACCGAGTGAGAGAGATGGCCGGTAACAATGCGCCACCCGCAGCATTCACTCCTGATAAGGAGGATTGGGAGTCATATATTGATCACTTTCTTATGTTTTTGGAAAGCAACGAACTGCAGGAAATCTCTGACCAGAGAAAGAGGGCTGTCTTCCTTACACACTGGCGGACCAGCCGTCTTTTAAAATGGCGAAGGTGCTGGATAAACCCAGAGATGTCAAACAGATGACTTGGCTGAGCTTGAACAGAATGCTCCAAGCACACTAGACACCTGTGGTCTCCAACTTGATAAAAAGACACGAGTTCTACAAGAGGACAAGAAGGAATGATGAAACTGTCTGAGATTTTGTAGCAGCCCTGAGACACATTGGAGGAGCCTGCGAGTTTCCAGAACAGGATGAGGCCATGAGGGACCGCATGGTCCTCGGTTTGAAGACACTGTCCTTCAGAGCAAGCTCCTGAACGGACCAAACATAACCGTAGCTGGGGCCATTGCAGAAGGCAACCACCACCGAAGCAGCAAAGAAGTCAGCAGGCACCATGTGCCAGATGAATGTGATCCCTGATCTGCCAAACCAAGCCAGAGAGAAGAAGGCAGAGGGAGGAAAGAAACAGCCCACAGCGACAGCCCACTACGAAGATCTTGAATCCCAGAGCGATTACCGAGGATGAAAATGAAGATGTTCCATAGAACTTCAATCAGACAAGAAATGTGCAAAAGGAGGAGAAACCGGCAAGAGTTTAAGTGTGCGGGATGCGGGGCAATGACCCACCAGCTGAATGGCCGGTTCCTTACGGCAATCTGTAAGGCTTGTAACAAACGGGGGACATCAAAAGGGTCTGCCGCAACAAAAAGAGCTATAGTTCCAAAAAGACGCGGGCAGCACCTCCCCCAGAGGATGAAGAAAGACAAGCTGGAAGCAGATGGAACCGAAGCAAAGAACCAGTGAGAGAGAGGAAATGCATCAGACAGTCACCATCAGAAAATGCAGGGCAGAAAATGGAAGAAGGCCGGATAGAGGTGAGCAATTGAAGGGAAAGCCCTGTGAGATGGAAGTTGACTCAGGGTCTTTCCTATCTATGGTATCCCTGGAATACATCGGCGCCTGATACTGACATTAAACAAAAAGAATTACAGAAACAAAGACTAATTTTAAAAGACTACCAGGGAAATCGAATTCCGGTAGTTAGGCTAGGACATTTCCTCATCGAATTTCAAGAACCACGCTGAAATTTGCCTCTGACCATTGTCAACTGTGATTGGCCTCGTCTGCTAGGATCGAATGCGTCTCGCCCCCTGGGAATTGGGATGACCAGGATCAACCGCATTGCTGCACCAACTGAGAGGAGAGCCTGCTACCAGGAATTCCAAGATGTTTTCAACTGGAACCCTAGGCAAGTATTGAGGGACCCCAATTTCATTTAGCCGAGACCCAAAAATAGCCCCCATCTGTTTAAAGGCCAGACGCGTCCCATTTGCTTTAAAACCAAAAATTTGATGAAACAACCTGAACAATTTTAATCCTCGAAGAGGGTTTTAGAGCCAATCACACCTGCCAGGTGGGAAAACACCCATCCGTTACCCTGATGAAACCAGATAGGTCAGTGCACATCTGCGGAGACTATAAGGCAACTCTGAACCATGTGTTTCAACAAAGCGCAATCCCAGTACCGGTAGTGCAACATTTACTGCACTCGCTAGGGGGAGGAAGAATTTTTGCAAAGCTTGATCTCGCCACAGGCCGATCACAACTACCCGTTGACCCATTACCGCAGAGGCATAGATTATTTGTGACACATAGAGGGGCATTTCAAGTGTAACCATCTCCAATTTGGCATTTAGTGTTTCCCCACGGTGGTGTTCCAAAAGCCTCATGTTGACGCCTTTAAATGGAATTCAAGGGAGCGTCCCTTATTTTGACCGATGTTCTGTCTCAGCAAAAATGCCCAAACAACTAGAGAACAAATTAAAGCAGTTTTTAACAAGAATTTAGAGGACACAGGCCTCAAGGTGAAAATGAGAGAAATGGTGATTTAGCCACACCAGGTCGAGTTTTTGGGCTATTTAATCAATGAACAAGGGATACACCCCACCGAAAAAAAAAATAAAGGCAATCAAAACGCTCCTAGACCTAGGAACTAAAACTGACCTTCAAGCATTCTAGGTCTCATAAATTCTTTACAATGTGTTTCCTGCCCCATAAGCGCAAACCATTAGGAGAACCTACATCGGTGCTGCTAGATAAAAAAAAACTCCTTGGACATTGGGCCACCAGGGAAACAGGCAGCATTTCAGGGTATCACAAGACCTATTGAATGTCGAACACCGTTTTTAATCCACGTATAGCAATACCCTGCCCTTGGATGGTCAACCTGTGATGCATCACCTTTTAGGATCAGCGCCATCCTGGGCCACAAGCTACCAGACGGCAGAGAGGCACTGGTCACTTTTTATTCAAAGACGCTTTCCAATTAGAATGCCAATTACAGCCAACTCAACAGAGAAGCCCTCGCAATCCATTACCGGAAGTGCAAAAGATTCCATGAGTACCTTTACGAGTTAGAAACTTTTTCGATTCATCAATCTACGCAACAAGCTTCCTTTTAGAATCCTAGCAGAACAAGCCAACCCAAACATTCTGTCACCTAGAATGACGAGGTGGTCTGAATTCGCTCGCTGCCTACTCCTACACACTGATTCATTCGCCCTGGAAAAAGCCATCACCACATGCCGACGCCCTGAGCCGTTCCCCGCTGCCCATCACAGAAGAGGGCCCAGCTCCAACATCTCCACACTCCAACTAGAGACCTGCCCGACCTGCCACTAAACGGTATGGATGTTGCGATAGCCACCGGCTAAAGACCCTTGACAGCATGCATTATTTGAATTGGGTAGGTTAAGGGCTTGGCCGCACGGAGAACAAAACTGAGACTTTTTAAACCATTTCGCACCCAACAGACCGAACTATTCAATAGAAAAAGGTTTGCATTTTATGCGGTGACCAGGGTGGTTATACCAAAACAGTCTCCAGGAAGATGTTTCTGGGCATGTTGCATGAGGGACACCCGGGCATAGTTCAAAAATGAAAGCCCTGGCCAGGAGTTACATCTGCCCAGGGCTGGACAAAGACATTGAACAATTGGGTTGGCAACTTGCCATGACTGTCAAAAACTCGAGGCTACCCCCCCCAAGGCACCAGTCAAGGAGAATGGGAAACTCCCCGGGTCCATGGTGTAGAACTACATATTGACTTTGCTGGGCCGACAAAGGGGAACATTTCCTAATAGTTGTGGATGCCGACTCGAACTGGTTAGAAAATCATTCCTTATAGGCTTCACAACGTACTGAGGCAGTAATGAAACAGTAGACAAAATTTTTCGACTACACATGGCTGTGCCTGATTGTACTGTGTCAGATAATGGGCCCCAGTACAGCGTTAGCATTTGAAACCAGATCTTGGCTGCCCAGAGTATCCGACATGCTTTAACAGCGCCGGCCCCTCTGGCTGTAAACGGTAGGGGCTGAATGCATGGTTCGGTACACGCGAAGGAGGGTCTAGATAGAATGGACAAGTGGGACGTGCAAGACAAACTAAACTTGACTACTAACTCTACAAGCATCATATACCCCTAGCAGCACAACTAACAAAAAGCCCAGCAAAACCCTAATGGTTAGGAAATTAGCATTCCTACCTAGAACAGAAACTGCACCCCACTGTACACAATGGGACAAGCCCCCCAACTCCTCCAGCAAATTACGAACTTTTGAAATTTTGGTGACCCTGGTTCTATGCGAGAAACCTCACCGGGACACAATTTGTGGCTTCCAGCCACAAATCACCCAAAATACAGGCCCCTGGTCTTACCGACTACTCTAGACGCGTAGAGGAATGGAAGCGGAACATGGACAGGCTTCGTTCTCGCAATCTCGGATACGAAAAAACACACAGAACCAATAAAAATAAATATCGACTGAAAAACAAGCGAGGAGGGGGGAAAATACAAAAATAATAAAAAAGGGAGGAGATGAACCTTCCATAACAACAAAACACTACAAAAAGACTTATTTAACAAATCAAAAAAGAGCACTCACGGTTAGGTGAACTACAAATGAGAAGTCCGGGGAGCAGAGAGAACGAAGCGAGGCCTTTTTGGAAGGAGAGCAACCAGGGCCAGCTCAACCAACCCGGTCAAGCCAGGAGGGAGGGGCGGAGCACATTCAACCAGCCTGAGAGACTCATAAGGGAGGGGCAAGCTGACTCACCCTTCCAAGAGGTTCCATGGAGAAGGACCAGAGAGACAGCAATCCGTACCGAACAGCTCGAACGAAACCACGCCGAGGACTGGGAGCTGCGCAGGTCAACACAGGACTAGCAAAAGCCAGGGCCACCTACCTGCATGACTACTGTGAGTGCATGTTGACTAAAACCAAGGGGGGAGGGGTGTTCTGTATGGAACTTGGAAGGCTCCAAGTTCCCTATTCTGATTGGCTGAAAAGGCCATTCGTGGATTGGCTGTTAGAGAACCAATCCAGTTAACCCATCAAATTAAAGCGGTGTCATTGGCCACAAGCCGCGGGCAAGCCGCTATAAAAAGGACTCCGTGGCTTGGGCTGTTGTTCCATTATTATTGCCTAGCGAGTTTAATAAAAGAGTTTATTGTTGGAACCCGGTCTCACGCGCTTCTTTCCAGATGGAACACCATCAACAAAGATATGCAAGCTGCAGGCCTGCACCCTGGAGATGCAGCTGACCGTGCAAAGTAGCACTCAATGATCCAAAAAGTGGAACCTGCACCTGTGGGAATACCCTGGAAGAAGAAGAAGAGAAAGACAGCAACAGATACCGTGTGGTGCTTCTGCAAATAAGATGAAGAAACAGTGGACCACCTGGTTAGATGCTTCAAGAAGATCGCACAGACTAACTATACAAGCAATGGCATAGCAAAGTAGCAACAATGGTACATTAGAAGATCTTCAAGGAATCCAAATTGCCTGCAAGCGAGGACTGGTGATATCATAAAACAGAGGAAGTATTAGAAAATGAAGAAGCTAAAGTGCTCTGGGACTTTAGAGCTGAAATAGACAGAGACCTGTTGCATAGCACTCCAGACTTAACAATTTTCAATAAGAAAGACAAAAAAAAAAAGGCTTGATAGTGGAAGTGGCAGTACTTGGATACAGAAGAACAAATGAGAAGAAACAGGAGAAGAAAACCAAATGCAGAGTCCTGCAAATTGAAATAGAATGACTGTGGCAAAAGAAAGCAAAGGTGGTACCAATAGTAATAGGTGCCTTGAGTGCAATCCCCAAAAATCCCCACTTGAACACCATCGGCATTAACAAATTCACTGTCAATCAATTGCAAAAGGCAGGTTTGTCAGAAAAGTGTTTTTCTTGCAATGATAGCTCCAACATCATAAAATATCAACACCTGCTTTTCAGAGGTGGTATTCAGCAGGTTCTTACCAGTTCTTCTAGTAGCAGAAATTTTGAGCAGTTCAGAGAACCAGCAGATACCACCTCTGACTGGCCCTGCCCCCATCCAGTCTTTGCTCCCAAGTCCCAGCTGATTGGCTGGGTCTTCTTTGGTTGCCCTGCACAGGAGAACGGAGCTGGAAGTTTATGGGATGGGAAGGGAGTGGGGATTTTGCAATAACCTTCCTCCAGGAGTGGGGAGGGAATGGAGATTTTATAGTATCCTTCCTTTGCCATGCCCACCTAGCCACACCATGCCCACCAAGCCACGCCCACATAACTGGTCATAAAAAAAATTGAATCCCATCATTGCTGCTTATCCCAGGTCCTTGGGAAAGATTTAAAAGCTGGATAAAAATGCCAAAACCAGTCTGAACATCTGGCTGCCTGTGCAACAAACCATGTCTATTAGCTAATAAACAAGGTATAGAAGCCATTTTCATTACAACAGGGGTGTCAAACTTGTGTGGTCATGTCCTTATCACATGACATATTGTGACCTTTTCCGCCCTTCGCTAAACTAGGGGTGGGGGTGGCCAGTGCATGATGCATCCAGCCCGTGGGCCAGGAGTTTGACACCCCTGCATCACAATAACATCCCTGAAGCCTATGACAAACTAATCCTTTGTAGAATGGCATTCGTATTTCATGTGCACCCACAACACATTTTTGCCATACAGTGAAAACAGCAGTAGTAAACAGCTATACCATCCATTTCTTAATGTTCTACTGATGTTTGGATTATGCATCTGTGGAGACAGTAAGCTTTTGTCCAGGCAAGTTAGCTAGCAATTAGGACTGTAATGTGCATTGATTTCTCTCACACCTAGCAATGGCTAAGCAATTAACTCAGTGTCAATTTCTATATGATGTTATACAATTGTGCTTCCCAAATCAACAATGCTCTACTTTATGCAAAATGGAATATAGCTCAATACCAAAATGAGCACTTTTCAGACATTTGCATACAACACAAAAATGAATTTCATTAGAAAAACTTCTTGTAAAATTTTGCTTACTACACAAAGTTTAGTGTATCACCTGAGTAAAACTTAAATGTTCTACTCTATCTCAGCTTCCATTTTTAAAGATTATTAATGAATGAGTGAATTCAGTTTATAGCCAGGGCTGGACACTCCTGAACAAAAGGGAGGCAATCATTTGTTGAAGGGATTGCAAAGATTATAGTAAAAATAGTCTTCAGTTTACAACCACAATCGGGACTGGAACTTCCATTGCTAAGTGATGCAATCTTAAATGAGTCACATCTGATTTACAAACTTTTTTTTTATGCAAATCACTGCAGTGGTTAAATCACACAATTGTTCAGTGAATCTGGCTTCTCCCAATCACTTTGCTTGTTGTAGATCCCTGGGAAGGTGGCAAATGATAACTTCATGACTTGGGATGCTGCAACTGTTGTAGCAATAGCACTGAGACTTATATACCACTTCACTAAGCTATTTATACAGAGTCAACCTGTTGCCCCCAACAATCTGGCTCCTCATTTTACCCACCTCGGAAGGATGGAAGGCTGAGTCAACTTTGAGCCTGGTGAGATTCTAACTGACAAATTGCAGGCAGCCAGCAGGCAGCAGAAGTAGCCTGCAATATTGCATTCTAGCCACTGCACCACCACAGCTCGAAAATATTTGCCAACACCTGAGTTTTGATTAACTGAAATAGGAATGGCAAAGAGGAGAAATATAATACCATAGTGAATGAAACCATACAATGAATGATGCCTTGTGAACAGACGCACTTTCCACAATCACATTTACCAGATACCAGAGGAGATTGTCCTGCACCTTGCACAACACAAGCTGTGGCTCATCTCTGAAGCCATCACAAATTCAGACAAATCCATTTGGAAGCCACCTGAGAAAAGGTATTCCCCTCCACTACTCCAGAAACAGAAGACACTCATATTAAATAACCCATATCTTTCCTATGGGTATTCATTCTGTGCATCCTTACCTCCCAGCTGTGTTTTGATCAATCACCAAAGCAGGTTGATCTCATGGCATACATAGAAGAAGCCTCCTCTACCACATGAAACTAGAACTCATCCACAGGTTTATCTTACCCTGCATGGGCATCAGTGGATAGGGAGAGGGTCAAGTGAAAACAGGTTCTTTGCAATTATCATGACGCAAACCACACAACACATTCACATTGTTTCTGACAACAGGTTGCAGATACTAAAGAATGAAGATTTCAATGTGTTTCAACCTTTTTTTTTTTTGCATTATCTGAGAAATGTCTACCTAGCTCTATCTGAGAACTTTCTCCCAGGCCATAGAGTGCTCCTTCTCAAGGTGATTCTAGGAAGGTGGGTTATAAACATAGGTAACAAGTGAACAAATAATAAATGCAATACAATAACAAAGCAGATGTTCAATACAGTTCTTCATTTTTTGCAAATAATGATGCAACAGTTATTTAATAAATTGAAGTTCTCCTGAAAGCATGAATTTGCCAGGTTGTGAAAGAGCATGAGGGATGGAGACTAAGAACTTAAAAAAAAAAAATCTGTGTGGATGTGTTGTGGTGTTATAAATATGTGTGTGGATGTGGGGTGTGTATGTTGGGACTGGGATAGCAGCCATCGCAACCTTTTTCTTTCTTTTCTTCTATGAAGGCAGAGGACAGGTCTGTTGGGCAATTATGGAGAATTCAACACTGAGAAGAGAGAAGAAAAAAAAATCAGTCTCTGAAGCACACAGAGTTGATGTTGATTGTCTCACCTTCCCCTAGCGTTGCTGGGATAGGGCATGGCCAATGTTTCTTCTGTGTACTGCAGTGTCTTGTGCCTATGATTAGAACTATAACAAACACATTCCTGGATCAGCAGATGGTGACAATAACGCAGAGGAAAAACAGATTTATGTTAATATCCTTTGAAATGCTTTGCAGATACAGCCCATAGGGCTGTGGCAAACTTCGGAATCACTTATTACAGGGACTATTTACTTTTTCTTTATCATATGTAAACAGCTGCATATCCTATATGATGAATTTAAGTTTCCAGTCAGCTATGAAGGTGGCACAGACCAATCAGCAACCATCTAGTTCATATTCACCTCATCTCTGTATAATTAAATCCTGATTTTGTAAAATGATTTGGGAATATTTCCTGCATATTTGAGAACATACAAAATGTATGAAGTAAGGAAACAAGGTTGTTAGTTCTCTCAAAATTAAGCTGGCAAGCCAGTGTAATAAAATATGGCAATATTTGGCAGATCTTGATTACTAATTAGTGCCAATTATCAATTAAATTTGTGGTATAGTTTTATTTGCTTTCAGGGATACATGACTTCTTTTGCTATCTACAATTTGGTTGTTGTTTTCACCACTAGAAAAACCCAGTACAGTCTTCAGATTTATCTTACGTTCAGCCAAATTGTAAAGAAAGTGGTGAGTTTTCTTTCATCAGATGCTATTCAAAGTGTCATATAAAAAGCCTTCTAGAAAGTCTCACACTTCTTCTTTGCCAAAAAGATCAACAAGAAGTCTAAAAATAAGCAGACTGTGACATGTCACAAATATATCACACTGCAGTGTCAGAAGAATAGTAAGGATGAGACATTAAACATATGAAGAAAAAGATTGTGTCATGAAATGTGTTAATTTCAGAGCAAAACAGAAAGAGAGGGAGACGTTAATGTAAATTGTAAAACTAGAAAGGAATAGAAATCTACCTATTTTATGTGAATAAATAAATGATTTGACATAACCCAAAACCCTGCAGAAGGAGTTGTTGATTAAAATTTACATTTATAACCTGTGGTATCAAAACTCTACCTATAGTCCAACCTGGATTCATATTCCATTGCATGAGTGTCAAACCCAAAGCATCACGTTGCCATCATGTGATGTTTTGCGACATTTTTCCCTTTGCGGAGCTAGAGTGAGCATGGCCTGCACATGATGCATCTGGCCTGCGGGCCACTAATTTGACACCCCTGCCATTGGGTCTTCTTTTTCTCCTATTTCTTTACTTCCTCTTTTACTGCTTTAGGTATCGAGGGAAATACAAAGTTTCAGTTCCAGCTCTTCTGACTGCCTCAACCATTGTTAACTGATGCGGTTGTAGTGTGTCTTTATGTTGTCTCTCCATCTTCTTCTTCAATGTGCCACAAGTTGTTTGACCTTCTCCTCTTTTTGTATATGCTTTGTATGGTATAGAAACCCAAGGCATCTTCTCCAGGTGAACAAATCACTTTATCTGCTGTTTTTGTATGTAGTTTAGGATTGGTTTTATGCCATTTTTTTCTCTTATGATCTCATTTCTGATTTTACCTCTTCTGATCACTTCAGCACCTTTCCTCAAATATCTCACTACTGTTGTGACTAACTTTCGTTAGTCTGACTGGGTGAAAAAAGTGAATTACTTTCAAACTCTCTTTCAAAGGGTAAACATCATGAGTGGATGAAATATCCTTTTTTTAATCTGTCCATCTCACTTGATCCAATGTGGTGGCATAGGGTGGGTTCTGTAGTCTAGGAAGTTTCATTTGGTGGGTCCATAGTGCCCACATTGTAGAATGTTCTCCTTCTACACCAGAGTTGAAGTTGGCCTCATCACACCTGAGCTTTTCAAGGATCATTTAGGAACTGATTGTGCCAGTGGGTCTGGAGACCCCAAGAGATGAATGAATTAATAATATGGCACCTTTATTGTTCATATTGCCCTGACTTTCTTTTTTAATGCTCCTTTATAACTTATTAGGTAATGTTTTAGATAATATAGGCAGCCATATAAATATTTGTTGAGTTATGAGATGGCCAAAAGACTGGTGTGAATACATATATTTTTTTAACTTTCATTACACCATAATTTCTCTAGGACTGTGGATTCTTTGGCTTTCCACAGTTCAATTCAGCCTTAAGGAAAACCTTCATGAGGAGATGTCTTTTCCAACCAGAATGGAAAAGCAGCCAGAGTGACTGCAAGGCAATGGAGAAATGACTAAGGAGATGTATATGAGTTGGTGGGAAACCTGAACAAATGAATAAAAAAACATGGGTGCAACAGAATTAAAAAGAAATATAAAGGCATCCAACAGTGAAGTAAAGCCAGAAATCTTCATGTATAAGGAAACAAAACAGGATTTGTTTTTCAAATGGCCATTTTCTCCTGCTTGGAAGGTGAGGTAATATTTTAAAATGGTAAAGCATCAGATGTGAATTTATTTGTATGTATGATTCCTGCCTCCCTTTAAGAATTTAACACAGTATAAAACATCATTCATCTTCCTATCTTCTCCAGCATGGCCTCTGTGTACACCCTGAACCAAGCTAATGCAATGTTTAATTACTGCATGAGCTTTTAATATTAAAAATAGTAACAAGCACAGCATGGCACAGAGTCTATCTGGAATTTCACAGTGAGGTTATGCCTGGTGCAAAGATACTGAGGAGTTCACAGGAAGGGCATTTCATGATAAGCTTTCTCACACATCTTGTTTGTATGGTTACAAGAGTTTTATAAACCAGTCCCTTGGCACAGACGTCCCATGGAAGAACACAGCATAGACACCTTTAGTTTCTCACAGGGAACATTGTGTGTTTACTTCTGAAAGCTTTTTTTTACCTTTAAGAAAGGCTGTGATAGATTTCATTTGCTCTTTCTTGGAAATCTCTCATGAGCATGGACCCCTGGGGCCATTTATATTTGGGCATCAAAAAGGGTGAAAAAGAATGACTAGCCATGAATTCTCCCATGGCTGAGAGCAGACAACAATCTCATTCTCTTGTTCCTAGACCAACTTCTTAACCATTTGTGGGAAGTCAATTTTCTTTCATTAATGTTTGTGACCAAGCTCATGAATACACATACAAAAAGCGGTACTAGCCATCTACAGTATTTTTCTATGTAATATACATTAGTAACAGAAATAGATATGAGGATTCATAAGCCCTTTTGCTCTGGAAATGGAGTTTAAGGAGAATGTTTGGAATCACTTATGTGAACTCATCAACAATGACTTCATGGTCACAAACAGTGGAGACTACTATAAAGTATCTCCTGTCTAAGAAAATTGGTTGACTTACAGTGTTCCACTATGAGGGATTAGATCCAGAAAATAAACTCATAACAACCCTTTCTTGGTGAAACAACATATTTCAGAGATCAATATGTCTCTACCTTGCTCTGTTTTTGAAAAGTGGTAAACACTGCTTTATTTCGAAGGGAATTCAACCATAAAGATTTTAATTATATTTCTCTGTGTTAAAGACTGCATTTCTAATAACATATTGTTTTGTAGATGTATTCTAAGTTACATATTGTAAAACACCTAGTCGCTTGAGTAGGCAGCATACAAATACCAGCAATAAGTATAAGAATCAAATAATACATAAAGTTTCATAACTTTAGTTTAAACAAGGACATTTTAAGAAATGAAAGAGGAAAATAATCATTGAAATGAGCACTTTTTGTTACTTATATTTACTTCTCCACTTAATCATCAATGTTTGCTATCCACTATGGCCAACAGTGGATATGTTTCCTAAAGCTATCATGTCCAATGCCATCTCTGTCTCTTCAATCAGATCCTGGCAGTCCTTTTCATCAATTCATTTGAATCAAATAGATGCTCACAAGGTATTGCTTCAATTTTGAGACAAGGTGAAAATCGCATGGCACCAAGTCTGAGTATATGGAGGATGGGATAAAATGGCAGGGTCCAATTTTGCAGCCATCTCTTTGTGTGGGTCTTACAGTCTATCATTGTCATGCTGAAAGAAAATTTCCCTCAGGCATTCCAAACTCTGCTTAATAGGTGTTTCAAAATTTTTGAGTGTGTCAGTCTAGTGTTTTGAATTTATAGTGTTGCCAGGTTCAAGGAAATCCAGGTAACTAACACCATTTGGATCACAAAATATTGTAACCATGAGTTTTCTTATTGAACTCCACATTTACTTAATTTATGATGATATTCCACGGATGGACGCTTCATTTCTTTGTCATGATGATGAGCCCATATTTTGTCAGCTGTCACAATAAAAAAATGCATCACCTTCATTCTTGAAGCATATTTTACATTTAAATATCCGTATGGTTGAAGTAAGGCTCTAATAGTAATAAAAGTATAACAGGCTTGGAAGGGATTTTGGAGGTCTTCTCGTAATTCTAATCCTAGTAAATTGTTTGCATTACAAAATATTTCTATTTTGCTGTTAAGATTTACATAGTGCAAGTTCATATCTCCACAGTCTTTGGCATTTCAACTCTTGTTTAAAGGAAAGTTATGGAACAGAGGAAAAATGCATTGAGAAGAAACCTGGCATAGTTTCTTTAACTTTTAATAATTTTATATCTACATCTTTTTTCTTTATTCTTTCGAGAGCTATACTTTAATACCAAACTAGATGTGGAAGATCCACTATTTTTCATATTAAAAAGGTTCAGAAAAAGAAAGAAAGCTGAATTTACAGTGTATATGTATGAGCATTTTAATTAGAGCCGAATAGAGGAATAGAGGAATAGAGGAAAGAGCTGAATAGGAAAAAATGGATACTATTCAAAAATCTTCAATGTCATATATAATGGTGCCCTGGTAAAGTATTTATGTAGTTTACCATTTTGCCCTCAAAGGAGCATTGCTCTTGATTTTTAAACCCCATAGCAACAGACTTTCATTGTTGAAATAAGTAATTGAAGGTAGGAAAAAGCCTGAGTTTAAATATGATATATTTTATTGAGCTGCTTAAACCATTCCAATCATGTAACTTTTCCCTGTAGTCTGATTTGATATTTATGTAAGGTGAGGCAAAGGTTAACAAGGAAAGCTTAAAAGGGCAGAATAATGAAGGGATTTATAACACGGTGATAACACAGAGAGGTAGAACATAGTAATATTTTTTATTCATTTATAATTCATTCATTTATTTCACTCACAATATTGATCATTCTATCTTTCCAAGGCCCTGCACAAACACCAGTTAAAAGAAAAATTAGAATCCTTCTGACTATGATGGCAAAGAAAGAAAAACTGAGTAACTTCATCAAACAACTCTCTAGGATGATGTAAATAAGACATTCCTGTGTTTGGCAATAGGGAGAAAAGTGTCCATCTGCATCCCACTGAAAAAGACTGAATAACCTAGTCAAAAAACTTAATATGCCTTTCGCTGCAAGCCACAGTGCCACCCAGACCTTTTTCTGAGAACAAAGCCAAACTGGCTCTACTAGTCATAGGCTTCGTTGACACAGTTTCTTTGTTGCTCTAGTGGCTTCGATCACACCTGCAAATTAAAGCTTTTTAGCATTCAAGCCATAAATTTGTGTTAACAACTGCACACAGAGTACGGTAAAGGATGGAGGGCAGTTATTTTTGAAAGCATGATTACATGGCATAAATGCTTCATTACCATGGAAGTGGTGAGCATCTTGTGATGCTACAGAAAGCCAGTTGAGACAGCCCATTTTAATTTTTATTGATAACACGCTCACAGGTGTGCTTTTTAATCATTTCACTACATTAGTCCTCTTCGTCAACTGTCACTAGCAATTTTCTGTAACAAGCCTGATGTCCTGGCTATATTAGGAAAAAACAGAACGGAAGGTGTGTGTTGGAGATTTCACTTTGCCTAGATGTGGTCTCAGCTCTTGTTAAAAAGCAGGACAACAGAGTCTAAGTGAATTAAATGGGATTTGTGTCAGTGTAGTAAAAAGGAGCTTTTATGCAGAACAAAAGAACAAATCATTCAGCTCACTCAGTTTGCTCAGGCAGTTCTGCTGAATTTTCATTTGAGGTTGGCAAGAAACAATACTGGGTGCCAGACAGCATGTGTAAAATCTCTGCTCCACTGAACAGTGAGCAGATTCTAGAATATTCATTTATAATTGTAGGTGAAAGTTTGGCTTGATGCTTGACTTTGGTTATAATCTTTTTTGCTTCCATTCTCTGTTTCTTCCTCTTTCCGTTTGTCTCTCAAACTAAAAAAAAAACACCTATTAAACTGAATTTGGTGTGATGTTGGCATGAAGTTAAAAAAGTGTTAATCTCTGTGTGTGATTTGTTTGTTTCAATGTGAGAGATCTCAACAACTCTCAGAGGTCATGATCAAATTCAGGTTCACAGGGACAAATTTCCAGTTCTGATTATGCACAAACCCAAATGGTGTTTCTCCATGGTTTCTTTTGAAAGTCTCAATTAGAATAGCCAGTTTTATATTTATTTACACCTGATGTGGACGATTCATAGTCCCATAACTGAAAATGGCCTCCAATCCTGTTTCTAGCCACTCAATTATTGACAGATTTCAGGTTCCTACCGTTTTTAGCCAGGGAACAAAAATTAGTAACGTACATTAAAATAGATTAAATAACCTCTTTAGTTCATCACAGAAATAAGTACAGTCTCATAAAACTAATAGGTTACCTACTTCTCATTTTTATGTGTTTAAAATCTATACTCTAGAGCATATTTGGCCATTTTACAGCTCCTGTGCCACATCCAGCCCAACCTAACCCTGTCTGACCCGCATGAAGTCAATTGGAAATTAGAAAACAAATTTAAATAGGTTTTTTATGCCATGTACACAAAACCTTTTGTATGCCATAAATAAGTTTTGTATACAATACAACTCCATTGGTTTTATTTTAGGTTGACTGCTACACTTGTGGATACGTGCCTACACACTTTCACAGTAATGTGTATGTCTTGTTGGTCCAGCCCTCACCAACAATCTCAGTTTCTCATGTGGCCCATTGGGAAAATTAATTGCCCACCCCTGAACAAGAGAGAAGGGAGCAAGGGAGAGAGGAAAAGAAGGTACAAAAAGAATAATATAAAAAACAACATCGGATGAACTTTATTTATTATTCTTTATTAATTTGTTCTAACACTGCTAGATGTGTTTATATGTCAAGAGAATGTTTGTAATCTACATGAATGATTGTAAATGGAATCAGGGAGTTATACAGTCCATTTGAATCAACCAATAATGTAAGTAGAAAAGATTTATCTTTCTTACAGTACCGGGCTGGGATTCTGCCAGTTCGCACAAACCCCTAGCTCTGAAGATCAACTTGGAGCAAACTGATGATCATGTGGGGGCAGTGGGGGCATTCAATTTTTTTACTACAGGTTTTGTGGGCGTGGCTTGGTGAGTGTGGCATGGAAGAGGAAGGATACTGTAAAATCTTGATCCCACCCTACTCCAGGGGAAGGATACTGCAAAATCTCCATTCCCTCCCCACTTCTGGGGGAAGGTTACCACTGATTCTCCAAACTACTTGAAGCGCATGATCACCAAATTGATTCTTACACTGGCAGCATCCTACCCCGTCACAGTATATTATATGTCTTCCAAAATCTCTTAGGGGATCTTCCCGGCCAGATTTGAAAGTTCTAATAAAAAAAATTAGAGAGAAAAGAACTAGAAGATCAACTGTACAAAACAAAAACAAAACTGGGACTTCTGGTTTGGGCTTCCTCGGTGTTGAACCAAAATCTGCAATCGTGCGTGGTTTTGATCTGTGCTTGCTGCTTGGAGCACCTCGATCCTTTGGATATGGTGGTGAAGAGGGGGGAGACAGCCAGCTGAGTCAAGGGGAGCCACATCTCTCCTCCTTGGTTGGCCATTACTCCCTTTCCCGAAAGCAATTGCAGTGGTGGTCAGAAATAGCCACCTCAAAGAGGAACCCAACTGGACAAGAATGAGGAAGACAAAGCAGAGCTTGACAAACCGGGCTAAGAAGAGATAACATCGATGCAAGGTACTTTGGAATTTAAATTACCAAGAGTGTTATTTCTAAAAGAAGATCTTTAAAGTGGCGGAGGAGAGAGAGAAAGGGGAAAAAGGATTTTTTTTTTCTTTCTCATATGGACAACTGCATTGGCTCTGAATGTTAAAAAGAAGAGACTTAAACAAAAAATGTATGTTAATCTACTTTGACATGAACAGGCAATTTTAAGCTGAAATAAAGTGTCAAAGGGAAAATAAAGACTTTTTGAATATTCTAAAGCCTTTAAAAGGAGGAAAGTAGCAGAAAAAAAGAAAGGGTGAGACTTGGAAACAGCAGAGTATCACCTGGAAATAAAAAGAATTAACTGTGGAATTTGAACAAGATCTCCAAAGGATACATTGTAACTGAAACTTTGTTAAAAGATAACAGAATCCCCAGAAAGGGAAAGTGGAAAAAAAGAAGCAAGAAGAAACAGTTTTGGATTATCTGCTGATTTTTGGAATTTTGGGTGTTGGATTTCTAGTAGTTTGAACTAAAATTAATTGGGTGGTTGTTTAAAAGTGCTTCAAAAGGCAGTACACTTTGAGGAACTAAAAATGGAACTTAAAAGAATGAAAAAAGAGTTGCAAGAGGAAGGAGGATCCTTTGGCTTCACACTTCAATTTTTACAAATGGAGATTTTGAACTATGAAAAATAACAAGAAATGCTTGAAGAACAAGAAGGGCAGAACAAAGATGAAGCCATCTTTAACAATCAAATAATTTTTATCTGAGGTAAAATGAGAAATAGGGGAAAAGGGAGTAAAAAACTTAAGATCTGAGGAAACACCTAAAAAGAAGAATAGTTTGAAAAGTAAATATAATACTAGGAAAAAGCAGAAGAGACGATTGCAGAAGGGAGAATCGGGGGGGGGGGGNCTAGGAAAAAGCAGAAGAGACGATTGCAGAAGGGAGAATCGGGGGGGGGGGACAAAAAGGGTGGTGAGAAAAAGAGGGGAAAGAAAAAACAGAAAAGAAGTTATAAGGGACAGAAACAGAAAACAAAGAAACAATGGAAATGTACAAGGATTAAAGATATTCGCCTATTTAAAATACATAGAGATAATGGTTAAAAATATAAACTAAAAGAGAGGATTCCGCCAGGATACAAGAGATAGTGTTGTTATATTGGAAATAGTAATGAACTAGACAATATGAAATATAGGTGATTAAAGTGAAAGACAAAACTGGTATTGTTATATAATGGAATGTTTGTTAATAATTAAATGAAATAAAGAGAGAAAGGGAACAAAAGTAAAAATTACTTTAATTGTTTTAATGATTTATAAAATATAATTGAAAAGAAATGTAAAAGATTTACAACGAAATCAATATCAGTTGTCAGGATGAATTTAAATAGAATAACCATTATATTCATTATTGTTATATTTTTTTTTCTGTTTTTTAGAATTTAGTATGTATTTTTAAGGGAAAGTACCAAGCAGAATTCAGTTGATAAGAGTTAAATGATATAAAATAGATATTAGAAACTGAATGTTATAATTGTATAATGTATGAATTAAATGTTAAAAGAGATTTGAATGGATAACAATTATAAGATATAAAGGTGACATACTCTACTTGGTAATTACAGGGGAAACCTTGCTTTTTAATACCTGGTAGAAGAGAGAATTGGGGGTTTTTTTTCCTTTTCAGGACGATAATGGAAAACAAATGTATGAAATTGTAAGCAAGACAGACAAAAGCACAAATATAGTGACTACCGTGTTTCTCCAACAATACGCCCCCCCATTAGGAAGGCCCAGATTTCTAGGCATAAGGTGAAATTAAGTCCCTCCCCCAAAATTTAGCCCTATTTAGCCATGTGTTCCCCACCATTTCTCACATCGCTTGAACTTTACAAGATGAAAAGAAATGGGGGGGGGAGGGCGGGGGGGAACTTTCCTTTAGGAGCCCTCTGCAGAGCACCCCATGGGCAGACTTGCCTCTATCAGCTGAAAGAAGCGCCCTACGGGAAGAATCGCCTTGCCATGAGGCTGCTTCTCTTGGCCGATAGAAGCTCCCCGAGGGCAGAGTCACCAGCTACTTCTATCGGCTGATAGAAGTGGCCTCGTGGCGAGGCACAGCTGCTTGCAGAGTGCTCCTAACAGGAGCACCCCTGCGGGCAGTCACGTCTCGCCACAAGGCTGCTTCTATCAGCTGATAGAAGGCCCTGAGGGCATAAACATCATGTCTTGGAATATCTAGGAATGAGGGATTTAAGAGATGTGTATCATCTTATTCTATGGACAAACTACACGAACAGGGCAAGGTTGGTACCGTATTTGCACAAACCACACCATAGACCACAATGTCTGTGCAGGAACCAAAACTATATTTATGAATTATCCTCAGCCTTGTACTGTCTGAAAAAGAGATGCCAAAATACCTCAGCAAGCACACAAGGGAGAGCTGAAGCTGAACTCCACCACCTGTCAGTGGTCGGGCTGCAAGCAAAAGGAGAAAGGTAGGAGACCTGTTTTATGGACAGCAATATCCACATTCCCCCTCGAAGCATACCTTCCCCCTGGAAGACGCTAGTGGATGGCAAGGGGCACAAAGATCCCCCCGATCTCCCTTTGAAACCAGTTGAGCAATTGAATAAACTGCGAATTTCCTTAATTGGCAGCCTAAGTGAAGGGGCCCAGAACTGCCCATTGCAGGTGATAGGTGGAATCAGCTTCTTTAGTGACCCTCCTGCAACCCATTCTATCCAAGTGGTTGCAGTGGGAAATCAGGGGTGGGGGGAAATGGGCTATCTGAGGGGATGAAGAAGAGCGGCTGCCTTGGGAAGCAGAAATGCAGCAGGAATCTTGAGATCGTCTGATATTTACTCTGATAACAGTATACTTATGAGATTGAGTTTGCAGTTGGGAACCCAATGTGTAGCCATGCCTCGTGACAAGGCCACTTCTATCAGTTGATAGAAGCGGCTGGTGATTCTGCCATCAGGGCTCTTCTATCGGCCGATAAAAATGGCCTCATGGTGAGGTGTGGCTGCCTGCAGGGTGCTCCATGAGACTGCTTCTATTGGTGAAAGAAGCGGCTGGTGACTCTGGCCTCGGGGCACTTCTATCGGCCAATAGAAGCAGCCTCATGGCGAGGTAAGTGAACGTGGTGCTCTAGGTGGGGGTGCACATGGGGGGAGGAAATTAAGTCACCTCCAAAAAGACGGCCTAGCCATTTTTTCGGGGCTCANAAAAAAAAAAAGGCCTGGCCTTATTTTGTGAGAAACAAGGTAGAAAGATATAGAAATTTAGGAAAAGATATGTAATTGAATTAGAAAGGAATGAGATAACCATAAATAAGATTGAGGAAAGTAAGGGAAGGGGAAAATTATTGAGAAAATGACAAAATAGTGACAAGATATGAATTAGAATATAAAGATGAATATGTAATTGAGATTATGTCTGTATGGAGATGTGATAACCTAGAACCATGCTGCTCTCAAAAAAGATATTTTATTTGTATTATGTTTTGTGAAAACCCAAATAAAACTTTTACAAAAAGAAAAAGAAAACTGCTTGCATGAGATTCAATATATAATGTTCAATTTAAGACCACAACTGAGCCCAACATTTCTGCTGCTAAAAGAAACATTTATTAGGTGAATTTTGCCCTACTTTACAACCTTTCTTGCCTCAGTTGTTAAGTGAATCACTGCAGTTGTTAAGTGAATTGGGCTTCTCCATTGACTTTGCTTGTCAGAAGGTTGCAAAATGTGATCGCCTGACCCCAGGACACTGCAACTGTCATAAATATGAATCCAAACCTCTGAATTTTGATCACATAACCAGAGCAGGTGGCAGTGGTCGTAAGTGTGAAAAATAGTCATTTAGCACTCTTGTAACTTTGAATGGTCATTAAATGAACTACTGTAAGTCAAGGACTATCTGTATTATAGGGAATGGCCAATAACCTGCATTTCTTCTGCAGACTGAGGCATACAGGTAGTCCTCAACTTGTGACTATTTGTTTCAAGACCACTTGAAGTTACTCTTGTGCTGAAAAGAATGACTTACAACCGATGCTTGCACTAATCACCATCCCAGCATCCCCGCAGTCACACAATCAAAACTCTCATGTATTTATGATGACTGCAATATTCCAAGATCATATGATCCCCTTTTGTAACTTTCTTAGTTACAAAGTCATTAAAGGAAGCCAGATTCTCTTCACATATATTTTTCACTTGACCACAGCAAAACAGATCATAAAACTGGGCACAGCTCATTTAATGGCCTTGCTTGGCGATGAAAGATCCAGACCCAGTTATGGCTGTAAGTTGAGCACTACCTATATTGACCAAATTTTTATTTACTTTTAAATGATAGAAGAGTAAGAGTATTCAGATATGTTATTATTTTTTTCACGTTACTTTATATTCTGATTTATTTTATGATTGATTGCTAAAACTGCTTTAAGTATGTTTTGCTATAAATATAATCTCAGTGAGATTTAATTGCTACTTTTGAAAATGTTCAGCAAAATAAAAACAAAAAAGGTTTGCACAGTGGAGTTCATTTTCACTTTCTGTGCAGTTGCTTTCCCATTCTAACTGTGTACCAAGTAGTCTGGGACACTACAACTAGGTCACTGTGTCAATAAGACATGAGTTTCACACTTCGGCACAGATTTTATCAGCAGCAAGAATCCAATGCTTCCGACTTACCATACAAGCTTTATCAGTTACCATGTTTTGATCAGCAGTAAAAAAAAAAAGCTGACATCCTGGGTGAACTTGTAGCTTCGCTTTAGAAAAAAAAGTGGGGGGGATTAACCTGAATTATATCCTATTTACTATTATTAGGGGAAAAAGGGTTATGGCTCTCCAAAGTACTTCCAATAGCTCTCAAACAAGGCTTTCTTCAGGTACAGCAAAAGAAAAGAAGTAATACATTAAATTCTTTGAAAAAGCCATAAGCTAATTCTTTGATGGCTCTGAACCCCTGCCGTTCTTTCAGACTGAACTTCATCAGGATCTAAGCAGATGTATAATACCTGTACAATGAAGGGTTAGGCAGAAAATATTAAAAGCACTAGAATAGTGATGTCTTAAAACGTAATCTTAAAAGTCAACAAAGTGATGGTTCATGGACATTAATCATTGATGAATCCTGCTTCCAAGCAGAATGTCCTTCCGGTTCTGTTCAAAACCTATCTAGCAAACTCATATTTAAAAGAACAAGAAATTCAGAGTATGTTGGAACTGCCATGTTAGGCTTGCCTTCTCATTTATAAATGCATGGTTAGGATCTGTGTTATCCTTTGAAAACATATACAGCCCTGAGACAAATCGGCTGGCCAGAATACAATTAAAATATATTTTCCAAAGCACAATTAAGTAGCTTTATTTCACTATGCACATATGTTTGTGCATTTTGTATGCAATCATATATATTATCTAACTGTTTTCTTAAACCCATGATGTATCAAAATGTTGGCTTAGGTTGCATCGATATGGACAGTAATGTTATTAACCTCCTGTAGCTTTTCCACTTTCGAAGAGACAAATACTTTTCTTGGACAGCAATACCTATTTTATATACAAGAGAACCAAGCAAGCAGGCAAACAGAAAGCAACTTTGGATTGCCAAGATTTATTTCTCCTGTGTGTCTCCATTCAAAGCAACAACTGCATCACTGTCGAGTGATTTACCAATCATTGCTTAACAGACCGTACAAAACGGCCTTTTCCACTTAATACAAAACATTGTGATAGGGCAGTCTGAGGTCTGCATCAATTATGGTATAACCTCCTTCTTCCTCCTCCACATAGTAATGGCCAAGAAGTGGCCCTTTCCATCACTTTCACTTTAATAGGCCTGCTTATTTTATTTATTTTATTTGTCAATCACTTACAAGATAATAGGTATAAGTATAAACGTAGTTTTGAAAACATGAAATGGATACATATAAGAAGAATAAAAAGAAACAATAGGACAGGGACGGTAGGCACGTTGGTGCACTTATGCATGCCCCCTACAGACCTCTTAGGAAAGGGGTGAGGTCAATAGTAGATAGTCTAAGGTTAAAGTTTTTGGGGTCGAGAGAAGAAACCACAGAGTCAGGTAGAGTATTCGAGACATTGACCACTCTGTTGCTGAAGTCGTATTTCCTGCAATCAAGTTTGGTGCGGTTAACTTTGAGTTTGTATCGATCGTGTGTTCTTGTATTGTTATGGCTGAAGCTGGAGTATTCATTGACAGGTAGAATATTGCAATGCATGATTTTATATACTATACTTAGATCAGACCAAAGGTGGAGTAATTCTAATTTTTCTAGGTCTAGAATTTTGAGTCTGGTGGCATAAGGTATTCTGCAATGAGTAGAGGAGTAGAGAACTCTTCTTGTGAAATATTTCTGGACTTTCTCAACTCTGTTAATATCAGATACGTAATGTGGGTCCCAGACTGATAAGCTGTATTCTTATAGTGTCTACTTATAGTGTCTACTTATAGTGGGTGGGATGATGAAGAAGACTTTCCAACATCCAGGAGAAAAGAAAAGGAAGAGAAATCAATATTTAAAATGCTAATGTATTGATTGTACCTGGATGAAAAGTCCTCCAAATGTACTTGCATTCAAATGTGTATACTTGCACACATACGAGCTGAATGCATTGTTTACATTAAGGCTACTATTAATGATTTTAAAAAACCATCAAAAGAAGGTGGATTTAACACNCACACATACGAGCTGAATGCATTGTTTACATTAAGGCTACTATTAATGATTTAAAAAAACCATCAAAAGAAGGTGGATTTAACACCCATTCTTTCCCTGACATGTTCAAATAGAAATATTAGCAGAGTCAATTTAATTAATAATTAAGTCTATAGGGTTACATATGACTCCTACAAGAAATTTATACTTTAACCTTTGGTTGAGTGTGACAATAAGCAAGGTGTCATCTACGAGTTGCAAATTAATTTTTATATTGTATCTACTTTCTGGGGATGGATATATATATATATATATATATATATATATATATATATATATCATAGTATATTAGATATTAAACACTTCCACTAGTATATTATATAATATAATATAAATATATAATGTACTAGTATAATGTATATGATATGATATGTATATGTATTGCTCTACTGTATATGTATATGTATATGTATATGGTATATGTATCATGTATATGTATATGTATATGTATATGTTATATGTATATTGTTGCTATGTATATGTACTATGTTTTTTTTTGTAAGCTCCTCGGCGGGTACTTACAATTTGTGCTGTTTAGCTTCCTTCAGGTATATCCCACGTCATTGTAGTCTGTTAAAGTTGCATAGCTCATTGTAGTTCTGTTAAAAGTTGTAGCAACGTCAGCAGAATATTCATTCTGCCATCATCAGCTTCTGTATGGAAGTGTGTCTCACAGTTTCCTCTGTTTTCAAATTTGAGGCTGGTCTATTCTTGATTGGCTATTGTAACCTGTCGTCTGTGTCATTGGACTTGGAGTTTTGATTGATTGGTGTTTTTGTTTCTGGTTTCTTCTGTCTTGCGTTTTGTGGCTTTTGATATGGCTTTTGAAGCACTCTGTTCTTATTGTTGGAGGCTTTCAATGCAGGCTTGCTTCGTGCTGAAAAGACGGCTGCCTCATCAGCAAGCTGGGTTTTCACCTGGGGACCTCGGTGGCGGGGGTTGTTTGAGTTTTGGAGGGCCATCAGAGGGAGTCTGTCTGTGCTCAAGGTGTTTGTTTTGTGTGTGGAGATCTTTCTATTGAGATTGCAGGCTTTCCAAAATGATTGACAGTCGCTGGAATGCATCTTCCTATTCATGACTGTCAGGTCTTTTTTTCAATCTCTATGGCTTCTCTGTAGAATCTGGTGGCTGGGGTTTTCTATCAGATGGCTTAGTTAGGGTTTTGGTGCCCATTGACAGTGAATGTTGTTGACCTGTGCGTTTTTCATGTGTTGGACTAGTGGGAGGGGTGTTCCAGGCTTTTTTACTGCATTTTTGTGTTTCATCTAGGCGGGTACTTATTCTTCTATTGCGTCTGGTTCCAATGTTTATTGTGGCCGGCATGGATGTACAGGAATTCGTATATGCCTTGCGTTTTCCAGCGTCAATTTTGTCTTTGCGTCAGGATTTCCTCAGGATGCTGCTATTTTTTGCTCTCCAACACAAGAACAGAGTGCTGCCAGCCAATCAAAGCCACAAAACAGGACAGAAGAAACCAGAAAAACACCAATACCAATCCAAAACTCCAAGTCCAAATTGAAACACAGACCCAGGATTTAATAGCCAATTCAGAATAGACCAGCCTCATAATTGAAACAGCAGGAAACTGATTGAGACACACTTCCATACCAGAAGCCTGATGATGGCAGATGAGATTTCTGCTGAAATAGGGTTGCTACAACTTTAACAGAACTACAAATGCAAGCTAACAACTTTAACAGAAACTTAAAAAAACAAAGAATGGGGAACGTTTGGGAATTTAATAAAAAAAAAACCCGGAAAAAGGGGGGAGGGAAAAAAAGCCTAAAAACAGCACACTTTATATGTATATGTATATGCCTATTAGTGACTGTGTGTGTTTTGTGGTGTAGTGTTGTGCTGTTAGCTATCCTTCGGGTTATATCCCACATCATTGTATGTGCTTGTTAAAAGTTGGCAGCAACGTTTCAGCAGAAATCCCATCTGCCATCATATGCTTCTGTATGGATGTGGGTCTCACAGCCTTTTTGGTTTCAGTTCAAAGGGGCTGGGCCTATCCTGATTGGCTGGGAGGTCTTTTGGTCTGTGTTCACTGGACTTGCGAGTTATGATTGATTTTGGTAGTTTTTGGTTTCTTCTGTCTGTTTTGTGGCTTTGATTGGCTGGCAACACTTCTGTTCCTGATGTTTTGGAAGGCTTCAGTGCAGCTTGGCTTCATGTGGAAGAAATGCGCTGCTATCCAATTAGGCAAGCC
This sequence comes from Laticauda laticaudata, assembly GCA_004320025.1. Lineage (NCBI taxonomy): Eukaryota > Metazoa > Chordata > Lepidosauria > Squamata > Elapidae > Laticauda > Laticauda laticaudata. The sequence goes on along the minus strand of BHFT01001036.1, from coordinate 5,025 downwards.
AGGTTTCACCTGGGTGCCTGTTGGGGGAGTTGTCTACGAGCTGGAGGCAATCAGAGCGGGAGGGTCTGGCTTTTGTGCTCAGGGTGTTTGTCTGGCTTGTGGTGTGGGAGATTATTTCTATTTGAGAGTGCAGGCTTCAACATGATTTGGACAGTCATGCTGGGAATCATCTCTTCTATTCAATTTTGCTGTCAGGTCTTTTTTTCCCAATCTCTATGGCATTCTCTGATGCGATTCTGTGGCTGGGGTCTATATGGCTAGTGTTAGTGCCATGATAGTTGATGTTGTGACTGTGGTTTTTCAGGTGTGTTGGACCAAGTGAGGAGGTGTGTTTCCAGCTTTTTTACTGCATTTTTGTGTTCATCCAGGCGGGGTAGTTATTTCTTCTGTTGGTCTGTCCATGTATGTGCACGTTTGGGCATGAATGCACAGAACTGTGTATGTGGCCTATAGAAGTTTTTCAGGTCTCAATGTTTGTTCTTCTGTTTTCTGTTTCCCTGTTTCGCGATTTCTAGGTTTTCACAAACCCAGACAAACCAAAAAATATAGCGAAGCCATTCCTTTGTTTAGGTTTTTCTTTTCCATGGGGCCAAATCACAAATGTGTATCCGATGCTCTTAAGCCATAGTTGGTTTGTGGCGCTGGCATTAGCCAGGCGGCTCTGGATTCGAATCTTCCATGAACAGGTTTGCAATGACGGGTTGGACAGTGGTACCCATTAGGGGACTCCCCTTCAATTTTGCTTTGCTAATCCTTTTGTCCTTTTGGTATATGACTAAATATGTGTTGGTTAGGCCAGTGTCTTTGTATAGTTCCATAGAGGTATTCCAAGGAGACTACATCCATCACAGAAGGCAGATGAGATTCTGCTGAAATGTTGCTACAACTTTGAAAGCACTCCAATGATGTGGGATAATACCCAAAGGAAGCTGAACAGCACACACAGAGACACAGACACAGACACAGACACAGACACAGACACACACACACACACACACACACACATATATATATATATTAAAGCCGTATCTGCTAGGAGGTAGTAAGTAGCATGCTCTCATCTTGCCAACATCCTACCTACTTTGGAATTAAGGAGATCAGGTGCAGTCACAGCAGACTGCTGAAGTCTGCAGTGCAGTAGCAGGGTTAATTTACTTAACCTACAAAACTCTTCCAACCAAAAACAATGCATAATTTGCTCCTTTCATTTGATATTTTCTCATAAATGAAATATAAGAAAGGGGAAGAATTATAGTTTGCAAGCACTGCAGCCAAATAATAATCGTTGATAGCTAATAAGCTGCAATGAAAACTGATCCACCGAAGCAACAAGTGATACCGCAGCAATAAATATCCAGAAGGGATACTATATATTAATAAGAACTGCTACAGCACTTTGTGAATATAGCTTTTGATTTGTATAGCTGAGGGGTATAATGTACTGGCAAAAACACTCCTTTAACAGGTAAACACAAAAACAAATAAGCCTGTTAATGATATTTTTTTTCTGTTTTCACATTTCTTCTTTTATGATGGGATGTAGTAAATATGCCTGTCACTCCACAAGTTGGCAGAAAAAAACCCAGAAGAGTCTGTCCTTTGGTGACTAGAGAATTTAGAATTCATGATAAGAAAGAAAAAAAAATCAGGAGTGAACTGAAGGTGACCTAATAAAACAAATTATGATGTAATTTCGAGTTATGGCATTGTTATAGGATTGCTGGAAAAAATATATCTGAAGTTCAGAGACAGATGGAGTCAGAAGGAGTTCTTAATGCATCATAGGCCAAATTTCTACTTTGCCAGGAACACTTTTTATTTTATCATTTGTAGGCAAATGGCTTGGAAGAATAGGAAACTGGAGAAAATGGATTACTTATAGCCCTAAAGACTTAGGTACTAAAAATGGCAAGCAGACAAGTTGGATTTCAGGAGGTGAAGAGTTTGCAGGAGTTTTTGTGTATATGTGAAAATCACAAAGGTTTAATTGAGTTCTAGAAAATACTTTGAGAAGACCTGCCCTTGGAAATGCTGCTCCTCGGAACATCATACATCTTAAGAAGGTACATGGTTGATATCTAGGATGCTGACAGCAACCCATATCAACCATTAGTGCCAGTCAATTATATTTGTGATACATTTTAAATGTTCAGTTGACTGAGTTTCATGTTTAGTAAATAAAAGAGATTAACAACAACAACAATGTGGCAGTGCCTGAAGACAGCAGAAGAGAAGATAACAAAATACAAAGACCTACAAATAGAAATAGAACAACAATGGCAAAGGCACGCAAGGGTAGGACCAATAGTAATAGGTACCTTGGATGCAATTCCCCCCAAAATGGAGCACCACTTGAACACTTGAACCACTTGAACACCATCATTTGCCATCAGTCAATTGCAGAAGACGGCTTTACTTGGAACTGCTTCCATCCTGCAACAATATCTGTTACACTGTCAAACATCCAGATTTGGCTATCCCAGGTCCTTGATAAGGACTCAATAGGCAGACAAAAATGCCAAACCCAGTCTGAATATCTGGCTGATTGTGATGATGATGATTATGATGATGATGATAATAATATTAATAATAATAATAATAAATAGGAACATAAAATAGAATAAGTTGTCAAAAATGAGACAGTGAAGATCTTATGGGACTTTTGAATACAGATGGATCGCCATTTGGAAAACAGCACGATTGTCGAGGGCCCAAGCATACAATTTATTGATATCACTGTACCAAGAGACGCCAGAGTTAAAGAAAAAGAACTGGAAAAAAATCACAAACTATCATGACCTGGCCATCGAAACAACACAGTTATGGATGAAACATGTAACAGTGATACCCATTGTCATTAGGGCACTTGGTACCATGTCCAAGAATTTTATAAAATATATCAAGAAATTGCAGTTTCCTGCAATAACACCACGGAACTGAAAAAAACTGCGCAATTCAGAACAACAACCCATATCAACCATAAGCACCAGTCAATGGTGTTTGTGATGCATTTTTGAACATTCAGTTGACTGAGTTTCATATTTATTGAATAAAGTATTTAATAATAATAACAACAATAATAACAATAATAATTTAATAATTTGTGATACATTTTTAAATATTCAGTTGACTGAGCTTCATGGTTTAATGAATAAGAGATTATAATAATAATATTTAAAAAAAAAACACCCATCCAGCATATTGGAAGAGTGACACATGCTGAACTGGCTCATAAAGAAAGATTTATTCTCTGTGTAAAGAGGAATGTTTGCAATAGACAAATTAAACATAATAGTAATTAACTATTCAGAATGGATGTTTGTGTTGAACAATCTTGAAAGATGAAATCTGTCAAAGTTATTTCAGATACAGGTGCATGCTGAAATTTACCTAAATGAATGTATGTCTTTAGTTCTAAGGTTAGATATGACACTTTATCAATTATCACTGATAAGTAAGACTAGGTCAGGTGGAAATATAGTATCTATTTTACTTTACCTGTATATTTGTAAGGAAACTGAACAACAGAGTTTTCATTGGCTCTGATATGCTTTTTAGAATAAATTTCCTAATGACCTTTAATTAGCAGCTCAATAAATCCTAAGAGACAGGCTGACTATTAAGTTACTAAAAGAACAAGATTCTATTTGTCTGATTTATTTCCCACTACACAGAAACTCAATAAACAGCTGAAGTTTTGACTGAAGATAACTAAACAAATATAAAATTCAACCAGGAACTTAGATAATAATAAAACAAAGTTTGTGACATTTCAAGGTGGGTAATGGAGGTGGGAAAAAAAATGGCAAAATGCCTTTCATTCCTTAATAAAGAGAAACAGGGTGGAGAAGCATTTACACTATCTTTTCATGGTCTAAAGTTGAGACTTCATTGAGATTCAAAACATGTTTAAATATGTCGCAATGATACGAGGCACGTTGTGTCCCTTGTTTAGTAAATGCATTGCTCGACATGTGATTGAACACTATATACTTTGCCAATTTGTTTCCTGAGGTATATATTGAAACGGCTTATTCATCCACTCAGCGTCAAGGATCTAAAGCAGGCTTGTCAAACTGGCAGCCCGTGGGACGGATGCATCACATGCCCACTGGGGCTCTGCAAAGGCAAAAAATGTGGTACATCACGATATGTCATGTGATGCAATCGAGTATGACACCCGTGATCTAAACTTCCTTAAATCCTCATTGCAGATCTTTTACACCCCCTTCCGGTTGGGTTTTTTTTTTTGCTCTGATGGTCCTTGTATAGCATTATAACTGGGCCATTCATTCNCCCCCCCCCCCCAATATATAAATAAAACATTTCAAGCAACCCAATATTCTTGAGCTGCCTTTAATACCTGAAGCCTTCTTTGGAGGTCATGGAAGCCCATGAGATCACACCTTTAAAACCAAAAGGCAATTGTATAGTAATTTTCCACCATCCTTTTTAATGGAAATTAAAGAAATTGGAGTGATGCAGATAATCCTTAACTTACAAAAGGTCCATTTAGTGACCATTCAAAGTTACAACAGCACTGGAAAAAATTACTTATGACCCTCTTTCACATGACTGTTGCAACATCCCCATGGGTCACATGATCAAAATTCACACACAAGGCAACTGGCTTATATTTATGATGGTTGCCGTATCCTAGGTCATGTGATCACCATTTTGCGATTTTCCAACAAGCAAAGTCAATGGAAAAGCCAAATTCACTTAACAACCTTATTTAATTAAACAACTGCGGTAATTCATTTAACAACTGGGGAAAGAAAGGTTATAAAATGGGGGAAAACTTAACAACTGTTTTGCTTAGCGACACACATTTTGGGCTCTATTCTAGTCATAAGTCAAGAATTATCTGTATAGCCCTGGCTCATTTTATATATATATTATATCTTTATCCATATTTGTATCATCTGTATCTGTATCTATATCCAGAAAGCACTGCATTTTTGAGTATTGAAGTGGTTGACCTTGTTGTTGTTGTTGGCTCCGTCGATCTCGAGAGATCATGGA